>JAOEHX010056779.1:675-17641 GCA_025448015.1 Bolborhynchus lineola
CCCTGCCTTTGAACATCCAGCCCAGCACAGGCAACTGGGGTGCCAGGAGGAGCTGTGCTTCAGTGCCAATCAGTTCCAAAGCAGCTCAAACCTGTTCATAGGCAGCCAGTGTCTCTTTTTCAGTTGGGGTAAAGCTTGCCTCAGATCCTCTGTATCCCCAACTCCAAAAGCTAAGGGGTCAACCTCAAGTCTCCCCTGGAGCTTTCTGGCAGTGGATCCAGGTAGGATGCTTGAGTTTACTCCGTTTTATGGTTAAACCGGCTTTCAGCAGGATTTGGATTATTTTCCTCCCTTTCTCAAAAACTTCTTTCACTGTATTGTCCCACACAATAAAGTCATCAATGTACTGCAGGTGTTCTGGAGCTTGCCCCTGTTCCAGTGCAGTCTGGATCAGTCCATGGCAGATGGCAGGGCTGTGTTTCCACCCCTGGGGCAGTCTGTTCCAAGTGTACTGGATGCCCCTCCAAGTAAAAGCAAACTGCGACCTGCTCTCTGCTGCCAAAGGAATTGAGAAAAATTCATTGGCACTATCAATCGTGGCATAGCACTTGGCTGCCTTTGACTCCAGCTCATACTGAAGTTCCAGCATGTCCGGTACGGCAGCACTCAAGGGTGGTGTAACTTTGTTCAGGCCATGATAGTCTACTGTTAGTCTCTGCTCTCCATTAGACTTTCTCACTGGCCATATGGGGCTATTAAAGGGTGAAGAGGTCTTGCTGATCACTCCTTGGCTCTCCAGTCTATGGATCATCTTATGGATGGGAATCAGGGAGTCTCGGTTGGTGAGATATTGCTGCCGGTGCACTGTTGTGGTTATGATTGGCACTTGTTCTTTGACCTTCAGCAACCTCACAACAGAAGGATCTGCTGAGAGACCAGTCAAGGTGGACAGCTGCTCAATTCCCTCTGTCTCCAAACCAGCAATACCAAAAGCCCATTGGTACCCTTTTGTGTCTTTGAATTACCCTCTCCTGAGGTAGTTTATGCTGAGGATGCATGGAGCCTCTGGAGCAGTCACAATGGGGTGCTTTTGCCATTTCCTTCCAGTCAGGCTGATTTCAGCCTCCAGTACAGTCAACTCTTGGGATCCTTCTGTCCCTCCAGAAATATGTGTTCCACCCCTTGATAGCTTGATGACATCAGGGTACACTGTGCACTG
Source organism: Bolborhynchus lineola (assembly GCA_025448015.1). Taxonomy (NCBI): domain Eukaryota; kingdom Metazoa; phylum Chordata; class Aves; order Psittaciformes; family Psittacidae; genus Bolborhynchus; species Bolborhynchus lineola. The sequence continues at coordinate 1,835 of JAOEHX010056779.1, forward strand.
GTATGTATCTACTAGAGCCTTATATTTCTGTGGGACTGATGTCCAGGCCATCTGATCCACCCAGTCCAGTAAATCCTATTGTCCCCTACCTCCACCTGGCTGGAGGCAGGGCCCATCTAATAGTGATCACAGCAATGGACACTTAAGTCTTGTAGACAGGTGACAGGAGCTGGAATAAAATTAGCTCTCCACTCTATCTGGGAACCTGCTCACCAGAGACTGAAGCCACAGCTTTCATGGGATGATCATCCTTGACCTTTGTTCTCCTCTTCAATTCACACACCTGTTCCTCCAGAGCTGAGGTAGGTTTTCCATCCCACTTTTTCATGTCTTCTCCGTGATCCCACAGGTAAAACTATAGGGTGGCCCATGGTGTATACCTTCTATATCTTCTCTCTTGAGCAGTAGGATGCCTCTTGTTAATAGCTGAGATGTGTGTTGGTACATGTGAGGAGCTGGATAGATCAGATGGATCGTCTCTCAATTGTTTGAGGTCCTGGGACAGTTTTTCCACAGCTGAAATGATGGAAGAGGTGAATTTGTCTTCGAATTCTTGGAGTTTATGAAACATTTCATCCACTGTGATGGTATTATGTCATTCCAGGTTACTGTTGCCAGTGAATGGGCATATGATGACGGTGCAGCCCGTGTAAATTTCCGCCACATAGGTCATGTACATTTAACTTCATCTGGATCTATGGGTGCATCCCAAGCATCCAGCTTATGATAGATCATCTCTACAATGGCTGTTTCCTCAGACACTGGATGCCTTTCTCTAGAGTAGTCCACTTGGCTGAACGACTCATAACACCATCCTTGTGTGGAAATCTCTCTTTCACAGCTGCCAAGAGCCACCTCCAGAGGCTGAGGGACTGTTTGTCTCTTGCAATTGCTTTGTCAATTCTCCCTTCCATAGCAAGTGATCCCAGCTGCTTGGCTTCCCTACCTTCTAGTTCATGACCATTGGCTCCATTGTCTCAGCATTGGAGCAACCAGGTGATGATGTGGTCCCCTGACTGATGGGTAAAATCTTTTCGCATATTCTATAGCTTGGTTGAGGTCTTGGGTGGAGAAATCACCTCTTCTTCTTCCTCTGATTCATGTGATGATGACTCCTGATCAGGTGCTGTCCCAAGTAGTAAGTGCATTGCCATTGCTTCTTCATCTTTCTTATCTCTTTTTTGCTTTCTCCCTTGTGTACAGGGGCAACATATATTGGCACGAATTGGTCCTCTGGTTTAGCTACAGTGATTATCACTGTGGTTGAAGTGGCTGCAGTATCTGTTGGTGGGGTTTGGGTAGCTGCTCTACTTGTCACTGTGGTTGGTATAGCTACTGTATTTGGAGTTGGTTAGAGTAACTGCGTTGTCAGTTGCTTTGCCATCAGATCCGGAGACATTTTTTTCCCTTTGAAGGTGCTGGATGGTGTTGAACAGAGCTCTGTAAGCATAGGCCAAGGCACAGCACATTGCCATGATTTGTCCCTCTCTGGTATGACCAGAATGACAACATATCTCATTTAAATGTTTTACTAATTTGTCTGGATTTTGCACTTGTTCGGTGGTGAAGTTCCAAAGCACTGGAGGGGCCCACTGGGCTAGATACTTGCCCATACTATCGCACGCACGCTGCCGCTCATGACTGTTCAGCCTCGGGGAAAACCTCTTGGTCCTCCTATATCGTTGTCTAACCCTAGACAAGGCCCAAGCCCAACTCTTCTTAACTTCCGAGATCAGATGAAATGGTCGTGTGTAAAACACACTCTGTATGCCTGCCAACATGGTGATCCCCATCACAATCAGCAGGCAGGTCTCAAGGGTACCCAAAGACCATTCAGAACCTTCAGAACTTTCAAATGATGCTATAAACAGTCTGGTAGGTGGGCTGTGAAGGTAAGGGAATGTCTCCTTCACAGGTTGACCACCCAAGGAGGGGAAAAAAGATGTGTAATGGCTAAACACTTCTGTTATATACCTCCTAAGGTATAGAGGTGGTGACCACACTGGGAAAACAAGCCAGATCAGTTTCATGATCAATGAGCCTATTGTTTTACAAGTAATTACCATAAAGTACAATGAAACAAGAACCTTAGCCCAAGGCCCCCAGACAATAAACACTAACACAGCAAATACCGGCTGTAAGTAAGGTACGACATGCTGAAACTGTGAGATCAAGAGCAACAACTTTGAGAGCCAATAAATCAGCATTGTGACGAGTGACTATTAATTCAAAACAATGAATGCGTATCACAAATACCATTAGACACACTCTGGTCAGATCTGTCATTATCTCAAGACTTCATGCCCCATGCTGGACGCCAAAAAGAACTGTCATGGTTTAAGCCCAGCCGGCAATCCAGAACCATGTAGCTGCTTGCTCACTCCCCCCCTTCCTGCCCTTGCTCCCAGAGTGATGGGGAGGAGAATCAAAAGAATGTAACTCCCATGGGTTGAGATAAGAACAGCCCAGTAACTGAGGTATGACACAAACTGCTCATGCTACCACCAAGAATAATAATGATAAGGGAAATAATAAGGGAAGAGAATATAACTGCTCACCAGCCACCGACCGATACCCAGTCCAACCCAGCAGTGATCTCGCCCTTCTGGGTAACTGCCTTCAGTCTATATAGCGGGCATGACATGCTGTGGTATGGAATATCTCTTAGGTTAGTTTGGGCCAGGTGTCCTGTCTCTGCTTCCTCCCTGCTTCCCCTCCTCCCTGGCAGAGCATGAGACTGAGGGAAATCCTTCGTCAGAGTAAACGTTATTGAGCAACAACTAAAAACATCAGTGTTATCAACATTGTTCTCAGGCTAAGAGTCAAAAACATAGCACTGCACCAGCTACTGAGAAGGAGAAAAATGCTACTGCTGAACCCAGGACATCAGGCTACATCTATGATTGTTGAAACAACTATTCCTTTTCTTTTCTAGGAAGAAAGCTGTGGACCAGATTCTGCAGACTGGTCAATTGATCCATGCATGGACAGACTTACTGGATGAGATTGTTTGGAGTATTGTAAAAATGGTCAAACTAGACGATGCAAATTGGTACAGACTCAGAAATGACTACTGACTCAAGTCTTCCTGTGCAGAATGATTTATGTTGGAAGCAGGAAAGATCAGAGAAGTGTTTCAGCTATCACCTAAACCCAAAGGTTTATGCAGCACCTGAGTGTAGTCAGTCAACTGTCTCTTGCTAATGGTTTTCCTACCTCCCCTTTCTTGTCTGTAGGGAGACTAGCAGGGTCTGTGACAGTGTAATTATATGGCTGTACACTTTTTCAGTTGGATGTAAGAGAATGTTTAAAAGCAAAATCCACTAGTGTTTTCCCTTTCCTTCAAGAATGATTTTGAGGTTTTTGGTAGCAGCAGTGGAAAATTTAATCCCTCCTAAAAAATAAATTAATTTAGTCTGTGATGTTAAGAGGAAGCTAAGAGGTCTGTTATCCACATTTAAATTAGAAAACTTTCATCCTGGACCTCTGAAGATTCAATCAAAATTGGATTATAAAAGGAATTTAACACTGGTGACTGTCAGCTAGAGTATTTTTGTTTTAATCCATTGTACAGGCTTTTTCTATGTACTGTTTATGTGCTCCCAGACAACTATTTAAAGCATTAGAAATATTTGTGATTGTTTAAGGCAACAGCTCTTACAGTTGGAGGTGGTGTTATATTTGTCATTCTAAAAAGAGGTGATAATGTGACTCACTATCTAGAAAGGGAATCTGTGTTCCATTTCTTGGAATTTTTTTGTTGTTGTTGTTTGAAGACCAGACTGCTGAAAATATCAGTACTGTGCATTATGGAACTGAAAGAGTCAACTTAAAATCTGTAATTTGTCTTCCACTGAAGGTATCAGTTTAGTTGAAATTTGGAATATAACTTCTCTGGCAAAAAGAGAAGCAGAAATTAAAAACTAAGTTTACATTGTGTGAGCAGAGGAAGTCTTATGGTTACAACTGTACTTGTTGTTCAGAAATCTCGTTTACATACTTGTTATGTTAGTGTCATGATGATTCTGACAAATAAGTTTCTTGGGGAAACCAGTCTGGTAGCAGCAGCCCAATCTCCATTTATTAGTAGAATTTTAAAGTTGCTAACAACCTGATATGGCCCAAGGGAATGCAAATTGAAGAACTGCGCATCCTCAGACTCCTGGTCTTGGGAAATGTTATAAGCTGGTAATGCTTTTGAATATTTTGTTAGGGAATAGCTGAGAGAGCTAGGGTTTCTCAGTGGTTGGAGATCCAAAGGAAGGGGCCCGGCTGATGGCCGGGCTGCCAGTGTTTTACCTTGAGGAGCAAGTATGCAACATGTTACTTGCTAGGTGTTCTGCTGGAAACTTTAGTTAGAAGAGTGAGCTTTGTTGTTACATACTTAGCTCATGGCAGGCTGTACTGTGCTTGATTTTCATGCGTGGCTTTTGAGTCGCAGATCAGAGAATAAAGCTTGTAGTCAAAAAAACCCCAAGACAACACAGAGTATTGCTCCCCAGGCTGGAAACTGCTCATTTTCTGCTGCAGCATGGCAAAAGGATGACATTACTAAGAGTTCTCATGTACTCTTTTCGGTCAGACTGGTCACAGTATCAATCCCAGATAATTATATGGGACAGTTTATGCTGTAATTATTTATTGTCTGTGTTGCAGCAGCACCTAGTGGTTCAAATTAAGATCAGGAACAAACTTTCATGGCACATGATCTCTGCTGGAAGAGCTTACATTGAAAATAGAATGGAAAGAAAGCATGTGGGAAGCTAAGGCAGAGAGCAGGGTGATGGCTTATTAGTCGCTACAGGAAAGCTGAGGTACACCTAGCCAAAGAGGCCCAAGTCTCCATAGAAGAGAGTTACACTTTGGTTGGCTTTATCAAATACTGCAACCCAACTACCTGTTGCCAAATGTTACACTTTGGAATTCAGAGCACAGCATTAGGATTGCTCACTGCATCCCAGTGCATAATACTTCTCTCTCGGTACATCTTCATAGGTATATATTGTACATCAGTATTCAAACTGCGTTGACTTCCTGGAAGGGGATCTGTAAAGAGGGTTTAGTTGAAATTTCCAGGCATACAAAGGACAAGAAATTAATCAAGAGTAGTCAGCATGGATTCATCAAGGGGAAGTCATTCTTGAAATGTGATAAACTTCTGTGGTTAAATGGCTGGATTGAAAGCTGGTAGAACAGTGTGTGATCGGTGGCACAAAGTTTAGTTGAAGTCCAGTAACTAGCAGTGTACCCCAGAGGTTAATATAAGGTCCAGTCCTGTTTAACATCATCATTAATGATCTGGATTATGGGGCAGAATGTACCCTCAGCAAGTTTGCAGATGGCTGGGATGAGTGGCTGATTCACCAAAGGGTCATGCTATTATCCAGAGGGACCTCAACTAGAGAAAGGGGCGTGCAAGAGCATCATGAAGTTCAACAAGGGGAAGTGTAAAGTCCAGCAGCCGTGGATGAGCAACCACAGGTACCAGAACATGCTCAGGGATGCTCAGTTGGAAAACAGCCTTGCAGAAGGGACCTGGAGATCCTGGTGGGCAAGAAGTTAAAATGAGCCAGCAGTGCACTCTTGTGACCAAGAAGGTTAATGGTACTTGGGGTGTATTTGGCAAATGATTGGCAGCAGGTTGAGGGAGGTGATCCTTTCCCTCTGCTCAGCACCGGTGAGGCCTCACCTGGTCTGTAGTTTCCAGTTTTGAGCTTCTCAGTACAAGAGCATCATGGACATATTGGAGAGAGACTAATAAAGGGCCGCAAAGATTGCAGGACTTCAGCATTTCTTATTTGAGGAAAGACTGAGAGAGCTGTGACTGTGTAACCTTGAGAAGAGAAGGCTGTATATATACCGGTATCAGAAGGAACTGTGCGAAGAAGTCCAAGCCAAGTTCTTTCCGCTGGTACCCAGTGAGAGGACCAGAGGCAATTGGCACAAACTGAAACACAGGCTGTTCCCTCTGAACATTAGGAAAAACTTTTTTACTGTGAGGGGACTGAGCAGTGGCACAGGTTGCCCAGAGATGTTCTAGAGTCTCTCTCCGTGTTGGAGAGAGCCAAAAGCCATCTGGATGTGGTCTTGGGCAGCTGGCTGTTGCCTTGCTTGAGAAGGGGGATTGGACCAGGTGATCTCCAGAGATCCCTTCCAGCCTCAGACATTTTGTGATTCTATGATATAATATGATATTCTGTGATTGGCTTTTTATTGTTATAAGCTATTTTTCTTGTTTATTCAAATAGGTAGTTCTTACAACAACTTTTTTAATCTTGTGTAAATCTGAATGACATTCTGAGCTTTTGGATCGGTGCCTTAATTAACAAAAATGTTAGCAAACTTTACTCATGATTCATTGGTCTTGGTGTTTAGACACTTAGAAAACAATGGAAGATACCTTAAGAAAATTACTTTGGAGAAATGGAATTGCAGATATGTAAGTACCCCTGAACCATGGAAAGTTTAGGAGAATATTTAAATTTCTGTTAAAAATAAATAAAGGTGTTTGGATTCATTACAAATATTTTTTGCGAGTTAGTTGCTGAGACTTGCAGATTTCAGCTAAGCATGTCAAGCAACCAAGGAAGAGAAATTAAGGACAGGAACAGGGAGTCTATAATTGTGGCACAAACTTGGTATTCATGTAGCTCCTTTTTGCCAGTCCTAGACAGTTCTGTTTTGTGAAAAGTTTATGTGTAAAACACATCATTCACTGTGTAGAATTATAACAGTGCTTGTGTAACACTCAACCTGTTAAATTTGCAAAAAAATGTGAAAAAAAATAAGATACAAATCGAATTTGCATTCCCAGTCTCACAGGAAAGACTGTATTTTAAGTCCAGCACATTCTTTGAAGGAGATCCTTAGTGAAGGAAACAGAATGGCCTTTCTGTTGAAATAACCATTTTTCTGTGGGTGAGATGCAACAAACGAATATTTTGAGTATGTTGACAGAGCCCAAGTGATTTGATTAATAAAGCCCTAGTAGTGTAAGAAATGCAATTGCTTAGAAGCTGAGAGGTGACAGAAGTTAAACTAGAACAGGAAAGACAATAAAAAACTATCACTTTCTGCTTACGTTTCTCTTGTGAAGCTTCCTGCTTGCTTGTTTGTCAGCTTTTTTGCGCTTGATTTTGCTTTCTGCTTGGCAGCATTAGTGCGTAGTGAAACCTAGAGGAATTTATCTGCTGGTTCTTCCCCTCCAGCCATCATCACCCTTTTAGCTTGTCTCATTCGTAGCTTACAGGTCAATTTTTGCCATGATACCAATAATGAATGTGGTTGTTCTGTTTGACTTATGGATTGTTTTTTTGTGTTTGTTTTTTTTCCCCCCGGCTTCTGTGTACCTGCCTGCCTGTCTTCAGAATCTGAGCTCCCTGGGGTATGGAGCATCCCTTCCTGAATGTCTGGAAAATGCTAGCACATTGTGGCTACTACCATTTACATAAAATGATTTGTAGCAGGTAAAGATTAGGAGGAAGAGTGAAATGAGGGTTTGTCTGCAAGATATAATTTCATCATTCAATCCTGTAGGAGCATCTTGTATTTTAAGGTTAGGTAGAAATTCTCATTTTTACTTCCCTAATGTAGCTCTCATAACTGTATGCATTCTTCTGGGATGATTGCTAGACATGGAATACATACTCGAAATAATTTTCCTTTCTTGTTATTTCTTGCAAAATCACTGCCGTATATAATGAAGTAAGCCTCATGGTAACAGAGGCAGAGATGTATGCAGTGATACACTTTGATATCTTGCTTCTGCAGAAGTTTTTTAAAGTATGGCACCACGGGCTTTTTTTTTTTTTAAGTTTGTGTCCTAGTATAACTCAAGAAGATAAATTTTGTCAAAGTTTAGAAAAAGGTGTTAATTTCATCAAAATCAGATTTATTGCAAATACCATTTCACTGAGTTTTCAGAAAACAAGCTTTAATTCACAGTATGAGCCTGTTAGTAAAGGACTTGTAGTGGCAATTATCTACCACTCCCATTAGAACAAAGACAAGTTTTGAACTTCCGCTGCTCTTGCATTTCCTTTACCCATAATGCATATTTGGATTGCTCAAAATTTAGAGTATACCTGAAGTTACGCACTATCTTCAACAGGAACTAAAAAAGCTGCTTGCTGGAGTTAGGTTTTTTTTTCCTTCTGTGATGTCTTCTGCATTCAAACCTCATTCTTCTGAAAACAGTAAGATGAAAATTTAAATCATTTTAAATTAAATGAATAAAATAAGTTTATTAAATGTTGGATTGGTTTAGTTCTTTTTCTGGTTGTGTTACTATCCTGAGTGCTATACTCAGTGCAATAAATGGAAATATTGGAATTTTCTTCCTCATGTGGGTTCAAACTGCACAAGCTGTGGCTTGGGTCTTGCTCTGAAGCAGGCTGCTTGCAGTGTGCATAGTCAAGATTTCGACTGGTTATCTGGGGAGTTGGTCCAGATGTATTTGTTCCTTTACCTTCTTCATGATCCCTCTTAAGCAAGAAAGTACCGGAAGAAGCAGCAATTGGCAGTGGGTAGGGAGGGGACAGGAATGGAATTCCTAAAAGAAGCTTTCTGTGCTTTTTCCAGAACAGATAGGCAGGACTGACTTTGCTTGCAGTATTTTGCAAGTTTTGGCTGACATTAATGTATGCCAATCGCGTAGACTTTCTACTTCATTCAGATTTTACCAGACAACTGTCAATGTAGTCAGAATCATTTTTTGCTGATAGTTTAGCTGCTATTTTATTTTACATTTACACTTTACCCTAAATTGAGTTAACTTCCACTTCTTAACTGACCATATGCTATTTTAGTCATACCTTAAGAAAAATTACATGTTATTACCATTAGTTCAGGCTTTGCCTGTGAGTTGTTCTGTCATTTAGGATTTTTAGTTGAGGACAATACCTTTTGCCTGGGTGAGAACAGACTGTGATCACACAGCACTATGGTGGTGAATGTACGATACATTAATGTGTACTCTAGTGATTCCAAATGAGAGATTAGAAACCTCCAGCTCCTTTTTTCCTTCCGAATTCTAAGAAATAAAGACTGTAAAATTAGAAGAGAAATACAATATGAAAGTTCAACTTTTTAATTTCTACTGCATTGGTGAAAGTGTGAATTCTTAGTTCCTTTTTGAGTAATCTTAAATATCAACCTGTAATAGTGGGTTTTGTGAGTCATTTTACAGAGAGAAATAAAGCAGTTACCATTGACTTCAGTAGGATATTTCATGTAAATGAAGATTTATAAGTGATGTTGTTCATATACAGTATGAGTGAGGAGAACAGCTCTGTTATTTTAAGATGAGGAGCATCAGAAGAGAGTTTTCTCTGCAAAAACAGCCTCTGGTGTTGATTTACCTACTTTCTACTACTTTCTCCTGCCTCTCCTCTATCTCCAGGAAGTTGCTTGCTGCCACTGTTTTTCTTTTTGATTATTTTTTACCTCTTTTTACAAGCTTAAAAGATGTATAAGTTTTGGTTATTTTCCTTGAAATTTTATTTCAGTGCCTTTTGTGACACAGGTTGTAACCATAGCTCCTAATGCAGATTTTGCTTCTGTTGGGTTTGAATGTGCAATGTTAGTGTTGGCAGCTTAGTTTTAAAAGAGCCTGTAAACTCTAATCTGGGATGTGCCCTTTAATTTCACCAGAGCAGCATTTATAAAAGTATACATCTTTTGTGGTGTATTTCAGTTTTCTGTTACTATTAAATAAAGGTGCCGATTTCTCCCACCCATATTTTAGATTTTTTGCTGTAATGCTAGGTGATTCGGAACTTCCGATGAGCATTCTTAAGTAAAGAGAACTATTTGTGTAATCCCTAATTGTCGCCAATTAGTTCTAGAGGATTGAAGAAACAACTCAACTTCAGAGTTTAACGTATCTTTCAGATTACTCTCAAAAGTAGCTGTTTGCAACACGTTATGCGAGAACAGAATGCCTGTTGAAATTCAGACTGTGAAGTCTTGGATTTACCCAAGAGACAGTGCAGGGTTCTCTCTGGATCTCACAAAGAAAAGCCAGCCAACAAACAGCATGATAAAATACTTATTTTAATAAGAATTAAAAAAAGAACATAGATAATGATTAAATCATTAATCATGATTGAAACCCCTTCAGAGGTTGGAACCTCATGTTCATGCAGCATCAGACTAGGTGGATTTCCCAATGACATGCTGTGCAGATGCTGTCTGTGGAGAGGTTCCTCTTCCCTCCTATAGTACCTTTTATTTTATGTAACCTTTTATTTTGTGCAACAAACCCCAGTAATTTCTCCTCTCCTGAGAGCCTGGGATGGCATCTCTCTTAGTGTCCACTGGTGCCACCTGGGGTATGCTAGCAGATTCCCTTGCAGCATTACTTATGCTGATTTACGGGGCTTCTCAAGCTTTAACTGAGTGTGAGGCCCAAGAGAGTGTGTTTGGTCAGTTTAAGATCCTTAAATCCTCAAGGATGGTGTTTTCCACAAGGCTTCCAATTCAGCGTTTCCCTTGACATGGCCAATAGGACAATGTTCTGTGCGGTTTATGAGGAGGATGTGTAGAGGGGAGAAGACTGGTAATTTTCCAAGTGCAGATCTTGGTGCAACTAGTCAACTTTAATGTGTATTGAGATTTTAATTTTGCAGTAGATTAGACATTTATTAGTAAGAGGATAAAAAAGCCTTTGTTGGCCTTTCAGTGTTAGCTTTCCCATGGTGCTACTTGGATATAGCTGTGAACAGATGCAATAACTTCAAGCCTGTCTACAGGTATACATACTATTTCTAACAATACAGATTTAGACAAAACTTGTCTGCAACTTTGGCAACTTAATCCAAAATTGAATGAGTACCAGGTCAGTGACTGTGTGGTGTAGCTCACCCAGTTTGTTTTATTTTAGCATCTGATCCTTGGAGCTGTCGGTAGAGCATCTAGCTTAAGGAGAGTTGTGCTGCATTCATTTTATGTGCATTAATCTAGGCAGGAGGTAACTGAAATAAGTGTTTTCCATCTTGTCTTTTCTAGACTGTTTCTGAGAACTTGTGCTTCTGAAAGCTCTGGTGAGTTAGAGTCCTAGTGAAGAGTGGCTACTTCTGCTCTTCAAGCAGTACAGGGCAATATTTCACTCCTTGCAAATTTTTTTTTCACTAAAGGTATTCCTGAAATGTATCTATCAAATTCAAGCCACTGCTGTGGCGTTTCTTTTTCCTCTGTTATGCAACTAGTTCAGTGTCGCAGTACTGATCTCCAGTTTTCCTGCTCTTTGCCTCACATTTTTAGAAAACAGGCGATTCGTTATGGTGATCAGATTACAGAAAACCAGCAGCAGGTTAAAGCAGTCCTTAAAGGGTGGTGATACAAAAGTTGACAAGAGGCAGAAACGTTTTTTTGGAGCCTGCATCTGGACCAGAGGTGCTATTGATTGAATTCTGTGTACAGCACTCATTAAGCATTTGAGATTGGAAGTATTAGAATTTCTCATTCGATTTCTTAATTCTATGCTGCTATCTTCCATTAATGTTGTCTAGCATATCCCACTGGTAAGAGGTCTGCTCAGTCCTGACAACCAGTGATGTGGCTTTTATAGGATTCATTACCTTTCAGCTGAATAACAAGATTGCAGTAATAATACCTGGGCAAGTTAGATATTTCCCCTTAAAAAAGATTGCTTTGAAACATTTTAATAATGCAGTGAAGTCTGTGGGGGGCAGTCACTCTTTTCTATTTATTCTCTGTATAAGTCTCCAAATAAAACATCAAATTCAGGGTCTTAACTGCTTGAAGGTGCTAGGTGGAGTGAGTTAAGAATATCTGGTTTGTCACCTGAAGTTTAGGAAGGATCTCTATGGTTGATAACTGATCCTTTGACATAGTGGAATGTCGACAGCAAGGGTTAAACATATTCGCACGCACAGGCTTTTCTCTGGTGCTTTTCCAAGACCCTGAAGCAGCATCTCAAATGAGAGAACAACAAAGATGAACATCTCCATTCTCAAAAATGCAGGAAGGTATTTTTCCTTCTTTTGCAATGAGGGATGCGAGGAGCATGGCAGTCTTAAAAAATTCTTAAAAATATGAGGAGAAAAAAGGAAATATGGATTAAAAGAGGCAGAATCTAAAGCATGTCACTTAATTGTGTTTTGGAAGGTTATTAGGCGGTACAGTAATCGAGATGTTATACAATGAGGATTCCCCCCCCCCCCGCCCCCCAGCTTAGAGTTTGTACTCAGTCCTCTCTTCTCCTTCTGTCTAAATTAGTGTTTTAATGGTTTCAGGCTTCCCAGGGTGTCTGGCATCACAGCATGCTGCAATCACCTTGCCTTCAGCCCTACAGGCTGAGGAGCCCTCCAAAAATAAATGGGAAAAGCCAGAAGCTGTCTCCTTGGCATAGCACTTTCTTTTAGCTCTGCTTAACAGCAGAATTTTGTTTGGTTTGGTCTCAGAATGATGTCTTTCCAGCTCTGTCTGCTGCTGTCTGCTTAGGGGCATCAGCTGGGATGCTGAGCACAGCTGTCTCCCACAGAATTGCCTGCCAATACCCACAACAGGAGCTTTTTAATTCCTTGTCCTGTATAGTATTGGCTTTTCAACTAACCATAGCATCAAGAAATGTTGGAAGCATGGTAATTCTGATAAGTATTCTGAAGAAGTAAATATGGGGTTTTTTTCTTACAGCGCTGGACTTAAAATAAAAACAAAGGAAGCAGACTGGTAGTTGGAAAACCCATAAACTCTGAAAATGCATAGGTGGGTAGTAAGTAGAGTTGGTTTTCATTCTTTCCAAGTGTGGATGTGCTACTGAAATCACAAGGCTGAGATAAACCTATTCTTTCTTTCTACAAGGCAAAAAGAAATGCTTTGTTGCGTAACAAGATTCCTGAATGGGAAAAATGTAGCATTTATTTAGGACTGTGAAGCAGGTATTGATTAGTGTAACTCTAATTCTGAATATCTGTTCTGGATATATTTAAGTTCTTATTTTATGCACACCTGAGTTGCTTTGCCATACTTTAGTCTAGGTAGCTGATGCCAGTGTTAATGTTCAGTTCTAGAGCTGACCTTGGCAGACCTGTCAGCTTAGCTCAGCTGCATCACATCAGTGGATCACGCTGGTTTTTGGCAGAGGTCTGGTTTGCGTCTGGCCAGCTCAAAGTACGAGTAAAGCATACTTATATAGATGTTTGCATACATTTGTTAACCTTTTCTATTCGATTTTTAAATTATTAGTGGGGAGCTAGTTTAGTTCTTTGTGTACTGATTGAGAACTACAGTGTATATCAGGGCAAAAATGTAATCTTTTAGCTTGTCATTACCTGCTCAATTTTTAAATAGTAAAACTTCATCAGAATCATAAGGGAGAACGTCCTTCTCTGTAGAGTATGTAATACTCTAGATGGTCAATGTCAGAAGACGTATTTCAAAAAGTAAGTAGGATTCATAACTTTCTTTTGCCTCACGCAGAGCTTTGATTGTCTCTTTTCCAGGTTATAGGTTTGGTTTATTATTTACTGATCACAAACCTTGGATTAGTGATTTTGGACCTATGTGCCAGAAGCTGTTTTCCATTTAGTCACCTAAAAACATTTGTTTGATTAAATTTTATTATGTCTCTTCCATTCTGTACTGAAGTTATGTGAGATTTTGATTTTGTTTCTGTTTGTAAAAACTAAGTAAGACTGTTTAGAGGACACCTGAAGATTTGTAGAACTTCTCCTTACCCAGTGGTAAAGTGGAAACACAGAAGCTGATGTCCTTAATATATGGAAATTACTGGCTGAGTGGCCGGGCCCCAGAGGGTACTGGTACTGACCAGTGACATCAAGTCTTTCTGGAGGCCAGTGACTAATTGTCAGTGACGCCAGGGGTCAATACTGGGTCCAGTTCTGTTTAACGTTGTCATTAATGATGATGATGATGGCAGTGTGTTTTGAAGATGACAGAAAACTGGAATGACTGGCTGGTGTGTGTGAGAGTCCTGCTGCTATCTAGAATCACTTTAAAAGGCTGGAGAAATAAGCCAGCCAGCTTGTCTCTGAAACCAAGACCTACTGGTTTTGCATAAGAACTTCATTCATCCTCATGCAACACTTAAATACTTCTTATTTCCACTTTACAGGTATGAACAAAGAAATTATTGTTAAGGTTACAGTAATAACCAACACAAAACAACAAATATTGTTGTCTTTTCCAGGGAACATTGGAATTAACAAAAATTTCAAATTACTTTTATTGAGATATCCCATACTCTAAAGCTGAAGCCATGGGTGCATCTTGAGGTGCATCTTGTATTCAGGAAGAAGATGAAGCACTGCTGAGATGAGATTATTGAGATAGATTTTTTTGACATTTAATTGATTTTCGTAGCTTTTACTAATTTTAAAGGTCTATATACAGATACGACAGTAGGCCAAAATTCTGTATTCTTTAAAAAGGTTGTATGTTCAGTTTTGGCTTTAGCAAGTTCTTTAAAATTTTGATATATAAATACTTACGTAGAAGTGTTTTAAAGGAAATAATCTGCATTTTTGGACCCTAATTTTTAGTTTCCCTGTTATTTTCTTTTTCATAGAAAAAGTTTTTGAAGTTTTTCAAAGTACTGAGATTTTCTATATGCTCATGTATGAGGGTGTGTGTCTACAGAGAGGGGAAAAAAATTGCCAAAACTTCTCTGCAAGTCACTAATGTAAATGGAAACGTAATTCATCTTTTCTATTGTATATTCATGGTATCATGAGCTTGTCAGAAAGCGTATGTGATAAAATAAGAACGCTATATACCACTTTCCAGCCTGCCCTGCTCTGACTCCCTATATTGTTCTTGATTTCTGGGACTGCTCTTCTGTAGCCATCTGTTCACTTCCCAAAATAGCAATGCTTGTCTCTCAGTTTAGAACTTTCCTCATCACATTTTGACTTCCCTTGGAATGATACTTAATACTGTGTAGTTTTTGTTAATATATTACTGAATCTTCATACATGAAATAGTTCCAACATTAATGTTCATAATTATGCCAACATATTTTGGGATAGTGAACATTAGAAATAATTCTTGGTTTTCAGAGTTTTCTGTTTGCTTAATTGTTTCGCATTGTTGTAAGTATTACTTCATTTGGAACTCATCACATACAGATTTATAAGTACACTGGCAAGCTCAAAAGTGGTGACACATGATCACACAGTAGATAACTCCAGATTCATCCTATCATCTTTGCAGTGATTTGAGGCTATGTATGTATGTTGCTTGCTTGAGTGACTCCTGGAGGACTAGAATGGATAAGAGCCTTATCTTGTAGGGGCACGGATTTTTCCTCTTCTTTATATCTTAATATCTCTGATGTCTCTAATTTTCTGTAATAACTTATAATCTTTGACATCTCCAGTTTTGTAAAATTCACTTGAAGTTGGTCATCAGGCTAAAAAACACAATTTGGAAGGAAACCTGAGGGAAGGGGAGAAGGGAGATAGGCGCAGAGGTGGATGGACAGCATTTAAGTAATATCTGTAGGCAAAAGCAGTCGTTTTCTCTGAAGAATTTAAAAAACATTGGTTTTAGTGTGTATGTCTGGCAGTCACAGTTTTTCTGTCACAGCAATGCTGAAGGCTTTATGTACTTTCTGAATTTATAAATGTTAACACTTTTAGGTTTAGCTGGTTATGTGCTTCGTACTCATGGAACAGTTCTTTGGAGGAGCAAAGTGGCATTTCTCAATGAACTGGTAAAGTTGGAAATGTAAGCTTTAGTTGTTTAACAGTGATTATGTTGATAGTTTTAACTAAGGCATTATTTTTTTTTTTTTTTTTTTTTTTTTTTTTTGTGTTAATTTGG
>JAOEHX010056780.1:0-29899 GCA_025448015.1 Bolborhynchus lineola
CACTAAGCCATAACTAAAAACATTGGTGTTATCAGCGCTGTTCCCAGGCCGAAAGTCAAAAACACAGTGCTGCACCATCTACTGAGAAGGAGAAAAATGACTGCTACTGCTGAACCCATGACACAGCTTTTCACAGAAAACACCACTGTAGCCCCCCTGCCACCAAAATCTTTCTCTGTACACCTAATAGTATATTTGTATTTATTGGTAAATAATAACAAATATTCTGGCTTTATACTGGTAGCTAGACAGGTGTTGCTACAGCGCCAGTGTTTGTCTAGCACGGAGCAGTGCTCTCACACCATCAAGGCTGTCTCTCCAACATTGCCCCCTTACCTCCAGGCTGGGGGTGGCTAAGATCTTGGGAGGGGACACAGCTAAGACAGCTGACCCAAACTAATAACCTGAAATGGATATCCCATACTATATGATGCCTCCTCAGCAATAAAAGCTAAGAGAAAGGAGAAGGAGCAGCAGCATTCATTATGGCATTTTTCTTCTAGAGCAACAGCTACATGAACATGAGGCCTTGTTTGCAGAGAAGTGGCTGGAATTCACCTGATGATGGGAAGTAGAGAATAAATCTTGTTTTTCTTTGCTTGCATGTGCAAACATTGCTTTTGTTTCATTAAACTGACTTTTTTTTTGACACACAAGTTTTTCTCCATCTTATTTTCTCCCTACCCTGTCCTGCTGAGTAAGGAATTGACAAAGCAGCTTGGTGGGCACCTGACCTTCAGCCAAAGTCAAACCAGCAATACAAATTCCTAGTTAAAGGGCTGAGATAAGGGTGAATCTTTTAATAAATATTTGTCTTTCACTATTTTAGTAATTACCGATCTTGAATGTTTCAAATGATGTTTTGCATTTAAAGAAGCATATGAGTCTGCTGACATTTGGGGTGTCTACTTGACTATAACTTTTTTAACAAGAAAAAGGAAGCTAGGGGGCAGCTGCACCATGTGTAAAGCTAATGGTTAACAGTGGAGAATCAGCTGTCTTAACTTTACACTTTAAAAAGTTAGGTTTGTAAACTGAATTACTCATTCATGATTCCCTCTTCAGGCAGAAGAAAGAGAAGGGTGTTTCTGAAAGATAACTGATCCCATCTCCAAATAGACCTCTGCAGATGTTACCTAGAAATCCCAGTCTGACTTCATTACATAGTCTCAGGCTCCCTCTATAGTCAATCTGCCGGAAAGCTGAGAAGTTCTTCACTTGGTTCCAGAAAATACAGTAGGTATTACTGTCAAGAGGGCACAAGCGTTGTGCCACAATGCCCTCTGTTTATCTGAATTCAGAACTGGTGCTCTGAAATGCAGCCATGCCCTGAAAAAGAAAAGTCACCCAAAGCTGAGGCCTCTATCTGTATGATGGAACAAAACTGACAAGCTCTGGCAGAGGGTTGGGTGAAGGAGTAAAAATTTAGACATATACTTACTGCTTTGTCTAGATGAAGTCTACAAACTGCTCTGCTCAACCTGCAAGATATTTGGAATGCCTTTTTACATGGCCTGTGTTTCCCAGTGAGCTGTATGTATGGAGCTAAAGAATGTGACCTTTGGGTTTGAGATTTTGCAATAGAGGCTAGGTACCTTACGTTAGGGTGATACAGTCCTCTACTGTGTTGATCCCCTAAGGGACTGCTGGAGTCTGAAAGCCAATGAATTTAATTATCTGCTGAGCACAGTCTAAACTTCATCAGCTTTCAAATGAGCAAAATTTAATTGAGAATATTCCATATGCAATGAAGGAGCAGAAGAATATAACTAGAAACTTTGTGCACAGAAAAGCTTCCCAGGTGTGGAGTGGGAGTGAAATGACTCTGGATAGTTTTTTAGGGTTTTTTTTTGGGGGGAGGGTTGCTTTTTCTTTTCTTTTTTTTTTTTTTTTTGGGGTCACCAGTTTTTGTGTTCAGGCTCATATTATGCCAGATGAACCAGAAAGAGAGTCTTTTCTCTTTGTATCAGAAATATATAGCCAGCGGGGCTAGGGAAGTGTTTGTTCCCCTGTGCTTGGCACTGGTGAGGCACCTCAAATCCTGTGTTCAGTTCTGGGCCCCTCACTACAAGAAAGACACTGAGGTGCTGGAATGGGTCCAGAAAAGGGCAATGAAGCTGGTGAAGGGTCTGGAGTACAAATCTTATGAGGAACAGCTGAGGGAACTGGAGTTGTTCAGCTGGAAGAAAAGGAGGCTCGGGGGGACCTTATTCCTCTCTACAAGAGAGGAAGTGGTAGCGATGTGAGTGTTAGTCTCTTCTCCCAGGTAATAAGATAAGAAGAAATAGCCTAAAGATGTACTAAGGATGCTTAGATTGAATATTAGGAAAAATTCCCTCATCAGAAGGGTTTTTAAGCATTGGAACAGGCTGCTAGGGAAATGATTGAGTCACTGTGCCTGGAGGCACATTTAAAAGATGTGTAGATATGGTACTTTAGGGGCATGGTTTAGTGGTGGACTTAACAGTGCTGGGTTAACAGATGGACTCAATAATCTTAAAGACCTTTTCCAATCTGAATGGTTCTATGATTCTGTGGTGTCTTTCTGATCATCATAGCCACTTGATACACAAAAGGTCTGTGTCACTGAAAACTGTAGTCCCTGTTCCAATGGATGTGCTAACAGTGTCCAAAGAATGTGGGAAAAAAAGGCATACAATAATATTTGTACCATTTCTCATGCTTTCTTAGCTTTATTTAGAAATTGGCTAAACACTAGAGAGGGAGGTGGGATTAGTTATCCATTAGTAGAAAAGTAAAAGCACTATTTTTGAGGCAGATATTGTGTAGTTCATACTTATAATTTAGGCCAGAGGGAAAAACATAATAAAGACAGCACCAGCAAAGCATGTTAGTCAAATAGTAGAGTACCTCTATATTCCCAGAATGAGACAGTGATGTTTGAAAAAATCAATTATAATGCACACATATGGAGATGTATTTAAGGCTACTTCATATGGGGTTGAAACAGCATACCTTGATAAAGCTCCATTTAGCACAAAATACAACACCTGGTTGGTAGTTATAATCAGATCCCATGGGAAAGTTTTGCACTGGAACCTCTCTGTACACAGAGACACAAGGTATTTGCTGTGAGACCCCCTACAACTGATATGAACTATCTCAGAAAGCTGTCCTCCAGCTGTAACCAGGACTTTGGGGAACATCAGGTCTTACTTCAATCGCTTAAAGTAAGGATACACACAGTGTAAGAGATAGCAATTTCAGAGGAAGTTTATGTAGTCTCCAAGACATCTTTCAGTGAAAGGTTAAGAGTAATCATTAAACTAAGTACTTACAGACCTAAATGTACAATAAAGATAATTTAATTTCCCTGTTTGCTTCTAATACATGAGAAGAGATCTATAAATTTATCAAGCTACATTTCGTGCTGACTAGAAAGCAAGCAAAACACCCAGAACCTATTGCAAGTGCAGATTTTTTTTATGAGCATGAGAGAGTCTGAAATTCAAATGATACAGACCGTAGGAGAGAAACAAGGGATAAGTAAACGGCTGGGGAGAGGCTCTGAAGACGAAGATTGAAAGTGCTTTATGAAGGCAAATAAGAATCATGAGCACATTTAACTAATTTTTTAATTATTAGTGTTATTTTGGGGAGGGAGGGCGGTTAACTCTCTTTTACTTGAAATCATTATACCGAACTATCCATGTAGTCCCTAAACTTCCAAAATAGTGGATTTCTGTGAGAGTAGGGACAGACAAGAGGTTAATTAGAGCTTTGCCTTCAGTTTCTATATCAATATTTTGTGTGTGCTTGTGCTTCCTGCTTTTCTGGAGCACTTCAGCTTTTTACTTTAGGCTCACTGATGGTACTTCTGGAACCTCAGTGCACGTCTCTTCAACACTGGTGAGAAACCTTTGATGGCTCTACTTTTACATCTGCTTGCTAATGCAGTCACTGTCTCTTCTGCATCATCTCTCTTGAACACACATTCTGGGAAATGAGATATTCTGATATTGGGCAGTTGAGGTTTTGAGTTTTTTTTTATTCCAGGGCCATTCCTGTGCCCCTTGCTAGGGATTTTTCTGTCAATAGTGCTCCAGGCTTTTGCTCACCCACGTTTATGCCCCTTCCCATATCAGGGCAATAATTTTGGTGTTCCTCTCTTTCTTTCAGTAAGTGGATCTCCATTTATGCTGCTGTGTAAATCAACCTTATGTTAATAAAACATTCCTTGTTTCTTTCAGCATTTTTTCCTTTAAATCTTGCTCACTTGAAAGAATGTGGGTAAGAATGTGTAAGTGTTGAGGAATAAAAAAAGCTGAAAAGAACTGTAGCATGGTGGTTCCCAGGAGTATTTTATATACTGTTACTGAATGCACCAGCTCTTACCTGTGGGATAAGATGCAAAATTGCCATGGGAGAATGAAGCATCTTGGCAGACGTCTAGAGCTCTTCTCTCATCCGGAAGAGTAACAGGCATGAGATTGAGTCTGATACGTATAGTCATTGTGATTAATGACTAATATCCTGTGCATTACAGGAGAGCAATTTTGTAGCTGTAGATTTAGAAATCAGTTTGGGGATTATTTTGGTCTCTAATTTATCAATAAATCAAGGCTGTGATTCTGTTCCATGCTCTTTTTCCTGTCTGCTGGTAAAAGGGTGACCAGAGTGGCCCAGACTGCTTCTCTTGGTATTCCCAAAAGACAGTAACGACTTTTAGCGCCTGATAAAGGGGATTTATAGCCAGATTTCACACACACTTAACAGCACTGCACAGGAACAGAGAGGAGATGTTACGAGGATGCCCAAGGTTAATTTGGACTACGTATTTATTGCTAGGTAGAGCTGCAAATTAGAGCTATTGGGAAGCCTGACTAGACAAAAATAACAGAGAGACGTATATTTTCGTTGAAACATCTCCCTTCCTGCTGGATCTCTAAAGTACCTTTTTATCCAGGCATTCTAGGCTAAAATGGTAATTTTTCTGCCTCCCTTTTCTCAGCCCAGTCCAGCATTAAGAATAGGTCAAGAATGAAAACTGTGAAAACTAAGCTGAGAAGAAGTCAAGGGGAAATGACAGTGCTTCACAGCCAAAAAACTGAAAATCATGCATGATGGATTAACTCTCTGGGAGTAAATACTTGCTATAGCATTGATACTTTATGTCATTGCCTCTCCCTAACCTTCTAATGCCCCTGACATGATAGCAGGAATAATTGGAATACAGGGTGTTGAAGAAATATGCTACTGTAATCCACTTGTTATGGAAGAACCACTGATCCTGTGCAAAAGTAGATGTGACACAGTGTAGCAATATGCCTGGATTTCTTGGTAGAGTGAAAGGCTGCTGAATTTCAAAGTGAATGATACGAAGAGATTGTTTATAACAGAGAAGCAGAGAGATTATGATTAAGCTGTTTTCTGCTGCTTTTCTCTGACTGAAGCTTTCTATTTTGCTGGTCCTGGGCACAATAAAAACAGAAAAATCATTTCCTCCCTCTAGAGTTTCCAATTCTACTGTATTATACTTCTGAGTACATTGTGTCCTTCTGACTAATTTTTTCTTGTAGAGGAAATTGCAGAGCTGAGGCTTTCAAAACCTCCATTTCCAGTTGAACTCTCTCATTTCTCGCTATGTGCTGTCCCAGAGCACTGACGCTCTGACCCTTCATCCTGACACCAAGGGCATCTGCATGCCTTCTGACTGCAAATCACTGCTCGGGACTCTGCCTGTAACTCCAGGGCCCCAGCGTATCTCAGCTTTGCCTACCAACAGAGATATGTGGTTTAGTTTTCCTGTTTTTCAGACCGTATGGCAATTGTGAAGTGTGGTATCAGGTATAGGTGCTCATAACGGACAAACTGAGAACCAGCAATGCAGCCATGTGTTCCAATGCTGTAACATTTGACTATCCTTGAATGTGCTGGGTCTTGTGAGTTGTATGCTGTTACTTTACAACTCTCAGTGCTCTGTATTATGCATCTATGTGTACATCCTAGCTGGCTGAGCTTTTGAATCATATATAGCCTTTCTCCCTTTGCAGCAGCTAATCATCTCAGTGTGATTGGGGTATTTGAAGTGGCATTTTTGTTGACATGCATAGCTTATCATCAGTAGGTAGGTAAACTCCAAGCTTTCTTTTCTCTTCATCTTTGGCTAGTTGCTAAACTCACAGCCAGACTTCTGTAGATATCTAAGGCTAGCCTTGATCTATTATGAATGTATTTTAGACATTTATTTTGCTTATTCTTTTAAAGAAGAGGAAAAGAATCCCTACCAGGAGCATGATGGACAATTGAATGAATGAAAGTGAGGGATATAGAGATATTACATAGCTTCTTAAATATAAACAAAAACTGGTGTATTCACACCTGACATGCTAATCAGACTTTGCTCCATATTAAAGTAAGTGCAATCTGAGAGATTTCAAAAGCCATCAGAAAATTAGACATGTTTTATGATTGTTAAGCTTGCTGTAACCCTACAGGCACTATTTGATGCTAACTTATCTTGCTGTGACTTCGCTTCAGTTAATGTGGCCAAATTATGTTATATTATTAGATTTCACAAAATTGTGCAGTAAAAGGTGACTCAAAACCAGAAAGTTTCCTGGCATCAGTTTTTCTGCTTCTCCATTAAAACCATAGAAATTTATCACTTGCAGATCTAAATTTCTGCTTTTCCATAAAAATAAGTGCTTGGATTCATGAAGACTGTTGGTGGAAAGTGCATTTATGAAGGATCATTAAGATT
The DNA here is from genome assembly GCA_025448015.1 of Bolborhynchus lineola. Lineage (NCBI taxonomy): Eukaryota > Metazoa > Chordata > Aves > Psittaciformes > Psittacidae > Bolborhynchus > Bolborhynchus lineola. The sequence continues at coordinate 6,725 of JAOEHX010056780.1, forward strand.
GATCAAGTGTACAGATTCCAGACAGAGACAGCAAAACACTGTAACCTAAAATAAATTCTCTAAATAGTCTACAGTAAAAGAATATTAGGCTTTGATAAATAAATAATTCAAAATAGCAATGATTTTAACATTGACTCATAGAATGATTAGGGTTGGAAAGATCTTTAAGATCATCTAGTTCCAGCCCCCCTGCCATGTCAGGGGCACCTCACACTAGACCATATGTTATTTTTAAAATGTGAAAATAGGACATATTATCTTTCACGAGCAATTAAAAAGATAAATGATGCTTAAATAAAGTATGCATTCTTTGTAAACATACAGCAATACATGTGAGTTTAGCATAAGCCTCAGTACTTTGAATTTATGTGTCTATTTTTTTCACTCTGCTGCTGCAGTCTCCCATAGTAAGCTCTGTAAGTTCAGCTTGGCCTGCCAAACTGAAAAGCAGTAGAGAAATCTTTTTCTTTAACTTTTACACCAAACAGGACTTTTCTTTTTCATTGTAATAAGAACTTAAACCAAAATATATTTACAAAGTATTTATCTTTAAAGGTTTTCTTTTTCAATTTAAAAAGAAAATAAATTGAATTGTGTAGCATCTTCAAAATCAATATAATCCCAAAAAATCATCTGCAGACCAGTGCAGGCAAGTAACTAAGTTTTTGGGTTTTCTCTCATGCAGCACGCTGCTTGCAGCCTTGCAGGAGCCAGCAGGTCAGGCTGGCTGCCCACTTTCACCACCAGGTACCTTCTACATGCAGCCTAGCTGGCCCTTCAGCTGTGAGTGGATTACTGAGTACTAGAACCTCTTTTTTGAACAGACTGAACTTTGTGTTGTTTCATCTGGTTGTCATATGGTCCCTTAAGCACAGAACCACATACTGGCTTGTCCTAATGGAAGGTCAGGATCTCATAGCAATTTCTGGGAAATGTTTTTGTGTATGGCTCTAAGAACGCTGTTTGTTTCTCTCTTTTTACTCCAGTGAAATAGAGTTTAATACCATCTCATCTGTGGTCCTCCAGTGCATTCATGTTGCTTCCATAGGCTTTTGTTTCCTATGATACAAACCCAATTTTTATTGATTGGATTTGATGTTGAGGAAAAATTACTCACAGTGTGTCTTTGTTTCTATTTTATCGTAGTCTACTATGATTTACTTTGAAATAAACAGCGGTAAATAGTGGTTTTCTCTCCGTTTATTAACAAGCTTACCCAGATATTAAATATATGCATATAAAAACCTTGTAACAGCATCTTTTATTCTCCATCATGTCCATTTTATAAGCCTATGACATCTTATACTGCCATCAGTAAATAGGATGAACCCAGCTGCTTAATATGCAAACTAATGGACCAGTTTTTTCCCCTGAGCAGCACCAACAAAAGACAAACAAATGTTTTATATTGTGGGTAGCCTTTTTTAAATTTCCTCTTAGGAGACATTGTGAAGTAGGATTTCACACAAAGACAAGGGGAGAAGAAACCTAGGCAGGACTTAGTGAGTCATCTATTCAGTTTGCTGCTGTGCAAACTTCTGCTTATCTTTTATTGCTCCAGTGATCTTTAGCCTATATGGGGCATCCTATTAAGAGCAGGGAAAGTGTTCTTGGAAAGGGCATATATGATAAATAGACCAAACTGGGAGAAATAATGGGGAGGCTATGAAGAAGGAAGTTCAAGTCTTTTCTTTTTTTTTTTTTTTTTGTTAAGCCACTGTGACATTTAATTTGTGACAGGAAAGAAGAAATTAATCTGTGTGTCAGATAAACTGGTGGAACCTTTCAAATTTTTTTTGGAGAAATTTATCATTGCAAAGTCAAGCTGTCATTGGCTGAAGTGGGAGATGCAATTGTGAGGTCATGGAATTGAAGGAGAAAAAAAGAACAATTTAAGAAGTTTGCTACCTACTACACAAATGTATGTTTTAAAATAGGAAATTGAAAGGTCAAGCTAGCAGTAAATTAATGTTACAAACCAAATGGCACCTATGAATGTTCTTCATGTATGCTATTTTTGTTAAGGCAGAGACCAGCTCTAGTGGGAGTTGGGCTGAACTAACAAGCTGTCCTGCAGTTGCTCAGTCTGGGCTGCTTCCTGCCTCAGCTGTACGTGACTGTGATGGTGAACTTATGAGCCACTGAACAATGCAGCAGTGGGCTTTGAAGGTACAGTGACCTCCAGATTTCTTCCAGGAACAACTAACAGTCAGTGCAAAATAGAGTTTTTTCCTAAGGTATATAAAACCATAATAACAATCATCTGGTAATCTCATGCCCTGGGACTTTTCTTTGCCAATATATCCTGGTTGCATTGTTAGTCTTAAGCTTTGATGGACAGAATGGTTGACTCACTTCTTAGCCTTCACCTCTTCCTGAACTTTGAGAAGAAGATGTCTTATTCTTTCATAATATGCACCTGCTTGGCTTAAAAAAATACTTCCTGTGATCCACAACAAAGTGATTTGGTATGTATTCAGCTCATTTTAATCTTGTGGGTCTTTTTATTGTTTATTTACTTTTATTACTCAGTTCAGGATCCCCTCTCTGACTTCCCTCCCCACACAGATGTGATAGTGTTGTTAGTTAGAAAATACTCAAATCACATTCTACTTTGATTGCTTCTCATTTTCAGGTTTCATCTTTTAAAATTTTGCATTTCTTCCTTTATTTGAATGTTCCTAAAATTTTTCTGCTGCCAAGCACAATTTTTTGATGAACAACGTGTTTAACTGAACTACATCACAGTTCCTAACACTCTTTTTGTCATTCTGGAGCTCTGTAATGAAATAGCGAATATGAACTCTGATATTTTTGCAGCCCCCATCTGTACTGCTGGAACTACCAGGAGAGTTTCTGTCATTTACTAAAGTTCGGCAGTTTGGCATCACAATTTTATGTCACTCTCAATACTTCAGCAAATTTCTGTCAGAGATAGGTTTTGCATAAAATCAAGTGGTCCCATCACTTTCAGTCCACTCATTTCCTTCAGGCAGACACATATCTTGCTCTGCAGGCTTAATATTGAACAAGAATTTGTGATTCACCTTGTGAACTTGTGACACGGCACATGTCTTAGAATCATTGTAGCTTGGTTAGTTTTCACTTCTAACTGAACCAGTTTTATTTTGGTTCATGTTAACTGAAAGTCCACACAGAGTCTGCACTCTTCTAACATTTCCACTTTAATCCTAGATGCCTTGACTTAATCATCAATTCCTAGCAGATTTTTTTTAACTCATTTTTTATCTGAGTCTGCTAAGAACTAAGCAAAAGAATGGATTGTGCTTTCTATACAAATGTCATAAAAATCAACTGTGTTCAAATAATTGCATTGAGAAAACTTAGATGTCATTTAGCTTGTGTCTGTACAATTGGTCTCCTGTCAGAGGCACCTCTTTCTGCGCTTGTTAGATAAGAGTTTGGTGTGAAATAGTCTGGTCTTAGTAGATATGTCTATATTCAGGGGACTGCTAGAGCATGTCATAAATTGAAGGGTATTTTTTTCAAGAGAGTCTAACACCAGGCTTAAAAAAAATAAAAAAAGTCTAGTAGCTGCCAATAATGTCTAACTTCTCAGCTTGATGGGCACTGAAGTTTCAGATATTGTATGTTTCTGTAGTGAGCCTTTAAGTACCAGTTACAGCATATGAAAGTAAAGCACATCTCCCTTTGCCATCAATCCCTGTGACATGACATATAAATCTAGCCTTATTCACTCTAGGTATTGTTCTACTTTTGGAAGCACTATCATCCTCTATTTATTCTCCAAAGAGTATTTTCTTGTTTCCATTTGTTCTGAATTTGTCTGCCTGATCTCAGATGGTATTTATATTGCAGAATGTATTTCCAACTAAATTAATCTTCCTTATTCTCTGTTACTTGGATATTTTGTGGAGCACTGGCCAGTGTAGCAGTACTTTCCCATTAGTTTTCAAGATTGTGGTTCGTTTTTAACCTTTGCAGAAGACTTACAGTCAGCTTACAGAGTGACACATTCTATTTCTAAACCAGCACCACTTCTTTGCCATGTGATTACATCACTCATGGACTCCAGCTTGTATTAGTTTGTTTGGATATGAGTTCCCTAAGGTTATGAGCATTTTTGATTGATGCTATGGTTTTTACTATTATTTCTATACAGAGCTTCAGCTCCTTCTGGAGGAATATTTCCCTGGGAAGGCCTGCTTATCATGATATCGTTCTCTGATTGAGTCATTTCTGCAGAAGAAAAAGGAGGGCTTTAACCCTGTCAGCTTTGAGGAACTTACTTGCAGGCTTTAATTTCTTTCTACACAAGAGTTTGGCTCAGTACTGTAATAAACTGCAATAGAAATATCATTTTATAAATAAACCCACAGGCTACTGCACAACACAATTGAATACACCCTGAATGAAATCAGGTGTGATTACACTGTAATGAGCTGGCACTTGGAAATCAGTGATGAAATGCAGAAAGCATAATCTTGAGTCATTACCCATCTACTTGAATTTAATTTCCATCCTGTGCCAGTGACTGAGAAAGTGAATTGTATGTGTGCTGATCAGAAATCTAGACAGTGTCTTACCTCCAAATATCTTCTGTACCAGGGATGAAGATGGACAAGCCAGGGAATTATTTACAAATTCACATACCTTCTCTCATTCCCCTCCACCCCACAAAGTGTTTGCAGGATTTGGAACAAGATAGAAACATGGTTTTCCTTGCCATTCATCTTTTTTCTATTTTTTTTTTGTTTGTTTGTTTGTTTTTCTGGTTGACAGGCTTCAAGAGTCTACTTTTTCTTCTCTCCTTCTTTTCCCCTCACAACAGAAAAGTAGGGCAGATTCCTTAAGGACCTTGAGATGCCAAAGCAGGTTTTGTTTTGTTTGCTGATTTTTTTATTGTGCTGTCTTCTAATAGATGCACCAGTTCCCAGTAACTCCCTCTTCATTTGTTAATCCTAGAAGCACTTTAATTTGGGAGTTTTGGTTGATTAATGCTGAAAAGTGACATCTATGTTTCATTGGTTTGTTCTGCAATTTAGTGCTACTAACCATAGCGTTTGGTTTCCTTGTATGTATGTTGACAGGGGATGCCTTAATAGTCTGGTCTTTGACATTTCCCCCATCTCTTTTTTTATCGGAGTACTAGAGATGACATATGTCCACAAATACGTGGCTAACAGGTACATGTTGCTGCGTTTGGTCTGTTTTATGCAGTTGTTTGTTTTGTTGTTGTTTTTTGTCTTTGGTAGATCCTCTTCCTTCCAGGTATGTTTTTGGATGACTGCATCCTTGTCTTGGTCATTCTAGAAAGAATGTCACAACACTAATACTGGTTGGCTCAGTTTTTGAAGCTACAACCCCTAAGTACAGTCATGTATGCTGGGTTTTTCTTAAAGAAAATTGTTATCTCTAATCAACAGCTAAAAGTAAAATAGAATACTGAGCATACCCTGACATTTGAGGTACAGGGGGATCATGTGTTCTAGGAATTTCTCCCTTGTACTTGAAATTCACTCCTGCCTTCCTGCCACTGGGGTTGTTGGTATATTTGACTAATTACATTCTTTCTCTACCAAGGTGAGCCCTTCGCAAAATGTCTGTCTCTAGCAAAGCTCCTGTCAGTAGAGCTGTTACATCAAAAACTGAGCAACCCTGAACTCTGGTGAAGTTGTCTGCACGTCTGGATCTGCCCTTTATTGTTAAGGGCAGATTATCATTCAGCTTTCAATAGGTGAAGAGGAATTTTCTCTAATCCTGATTTTGTTTTGCACTTAGACTGCAAGAAACCCAAAGGTCCATTTTAAAGTAGGGGAGGGCTAGAATAGAGTAGGAGAGGACTAGAACAAAACAACACAACTTTTGCTTTTGGTGTTGGTAAACAGAAAGCTTAAAATTGTGCAAATGAAGATGTAAGAGTAGTTTTATCAGAGGGTTGTGGGTTTTTTTAAGAACTTAAAGTACTAGTTTTAGTTCTTCATCTGGTTGGGATATAGACGAAGGTTAGGAAGAATGAACATTTTTATACAGAAGTCAAGGGAATAGACAAAAATATGAGCATTCTCAACTATTGGGATGAAGTATTCAAATCTATTTTATAGACATAATATAAATCGGTTGTCTTTCAAGGACACCACATTAATGGTATATGTTCAAATCAAAAATGCTGGTGCCCAAGGAGTATGGGCAATATGTGAGAGTGCTGAGGCGCTGAATAGGAAACAGTAACCTGTGCTAAGGATTGACTTATGAAGGCAGAATTCAGAGCAGCAGTACGAAAGCAGAAGGTTGTATTTTTGTGAACTAAACCTTTTAATAATCTGTAAGAGGCTCAGTTAGAAGTACCCAAGGTGAAAAACAGCTGGGTGTAGGGCCTTTGTGATACACTGGCTAACTAGCACAGACTTCAGAAATGCTGGTATAGTCCTGAAATTTGTGAAAAGAAGTATTTAGAATAGAAGAGGGTTTATTGATATCATCATAAACAGCTTTACTGACACCTCATATGTATACAGTTCTTCTGTGCAGCTATGAGAAGGGCTGCTAGAAATGTCAGATAAGCACATTTTTTTAGGGGAAGCTAGAATGCTTTGACTTACATAATATAATGAAGTCTGAGAGGGGATATGATTGTAGTCATAAATGAGGTTTAATATCAGGTTTTAACTGAACTGAAGGACAATGGCTATAAATAGGCCATCTATAGTTTAAAACTGGAAAACTGTTTAAACATTCTGAGGGTGAAAAGACCCCAACCAAAACCAAAACCAACCAATCAAACAGACAAAAAACACCCCACAAAAAAATGCATGTTTAACTTCACAATGCAACTCACTTAGCTGATGAAAAGATGTACATACAGCAGTGGAAAGATGTTACACGATATCATTCTGTGACTCAGGACTCCTTCAGTTCCTGCGTTCCTAATCATAATGAAAGACATTTTACCTGATGACAATGGGCAGTAGACCTAGCTCATATTCCAACTGCTATCAAGTTATGAGGATATAAGATGTTGCTCACATCAGCCTGAAGAAAACGTAGTGTCTAAAACTGACTGCACAGATCTAGGTTGTGATTTACCCCGCAGTTCTAGGAAGCTTTTATAGCTGATGCAAACTCTATAACTGATAGCAAGTCTTAGCAGATGGGACTCTGCCACATCCTTAGAGGCTGAGGTAGAGGCAAAGCTGTTGAACTGTGTGTCCCTGTGCTTTCAATGCTGTGTGCAGCTCTTGCTCTCACCTCTCACCCTGCTCCTATCCAGCCACCTAGCCCAGCTGGGAGAGCTGTGCTGTACTGGGGAGGTCCTTTACAGCCAGCTCTTGGGACTTCCATGATTCTCTCTTCTAGCTGTGCTGTCAAATAAGGGACTCCTAACCATGATGTGCTAATTCTATGTTTTATTTGCTTGGTCTTCTCTCAGTTACTTACTGTCTCCTAAGTTCCAGGTATTGCCTGTCCTTGCTACAGATGTGTGCTTCTCCCTAATTACATTACACTGCTTTTCACTGCACTTTTCACTGCAGTTTTCCTGTGCAGAACTAATGTTCTGAGTACTAGAGTAATGGTCTGTTGCAAAAGTACCTTTTAACACTTCCTGTGAGAAGGAAACATTTACCTTAATTGTAGAGACCAATCTACATAATCTTAGCTCTCATTCCCTTGAGATGACTGATATTTTCTAGGAAATACTAGCTATAGTCATAAGCAAAACTAGTTAAAATGCCTGAGATTGACAATAGTTGAGAAGAACCAAGAAAGAACACAGATCATGTCTTCATTTTATAAACAAACTAAAATTCTTCTACAGACTGTGAACATCACCTCTCTTTCTTATCATTGTCTTTGTAGAGTGTTGATGTCTAACTAATTTTACTTTTTCCCTATAATCAGATCTATTAATGGAAATATACTGGATGCAGCACGTTTGATGCATGCAGGCAACCATATGCATTAAAGTGAACAGCAAGGTTTGTAAAAGAAATGCAAGCCTCATCAAATGTGGTAGAAGATAAATGCCAAATCTCAGGTTTCTACCAACATAAGAAAGTACTTGAGATAAATTATCAAATGTTGTGGGTAAATGATGGTTCATATTTATGAAGGCATTGTTGGATCTTATTAATCAACATCTTTAACTGCTTGGGATAGCAAAAAAATATACCCTGAGAATATCAAGTTAAATTTAGAATTATTACACTAGCTTCCATTTAATTCTAAGACAAATTATGAAGATCAAGTTCCTTCTGTGAAGTTGGTGGGGGTGGTAATGGCAGTAGATTATGAAGCAGTGAGAATATATATCAAAAACATTAATTGCTCACTTTTTCTTTTTTTGTTTAACTAGGATTCTATTTCAACATGTAGCATTATTTAAATGTATTTAAAAAGAAAAAGCTTTCTTTATGCCAGCTGAAATCCATGGGAGAAATTCCATCTTCATTTTTTCCACCACAATCTAGAGCTCTGTGGCTTGAATCTTTAGCAACAAATGTTTTGATTTAATTCCAGAAAGATTCACTTTGTCAAACTCATCCAATGTGGTTTAGTTGAATATATAGCTATATATTTATATTTCCTTTTTTTTATATGCTGTTTATGTATTTAGTTTCATTAACATGATCACTCTTACAAATGTTTAACTCTTGCTTCTATTAGAAGTTATAACACTGATAGATAGCACTTCAGTATGTGGCTAGGATATCCTTAATGCACCTTTTCTGACTTTATGAAAGCCTGTAAATCACTTTTATGAAGACATGTAATGTTCTTGAATGCTGTAATTTCTTACAGCAGTATTTTTAATTTAGCATGCTTCCCACTCTCCAGAACCACTCATCCCAAGCACTGTCAAATGTTGCATTGTCTCTTTTCTACCTCTGTCCACTTTATATACATTCAGTTCTTAATGGCAACAGTTATGAGTTGTTCTCTATTTTTTCTTCTTATCATATGGATTTGTTCCCAAAATGCTGTTTAATTCTTTCACAACTTCAAAACACTTTATTTATTCCTCTGCAACTGCTTTCCCTGAAAAAAAAAAAAAAAAGCATATCACATTTTGCAGTATTAAAAATGCAGATATATCTCTCCTCTTTGAAGGTATCATAAGTCAGTCATCTTGTGATGACTTATCAGAGTATCATCTTTCACTACCAATGTGTTCAGTAAACAAAGCAAGTCATGCCTCATTTGTGTTTTCTATTTCATCCTTGTTGTTCTAGGAAAGCAATTTACTTATAGAAATGGGTTTGGGTGGCTTTGTTTTGTTGTTTTTTTTTTTTCCATTTTTGGGAAGATTTTTTTTTCTGTGACTCATCTTGACTCTGCCACTCTGAATTTGCAAACAGACTACTTATTCATTCTTCGTATTTTGTATGTGGGTGGTTCGGGGGATGATGTTGATTTCATTATTCTTCATTCACCTTTGGATGTCTGGCCCAGCCAATTATCACAAGTCTGTAATTCAACTTGGCAGCTTCTTTCTTTACAGTGAGTAAAGTTCCCTTGCTAATGTTTAACTTCAGTATTCCCTGCAGGAAGTTTGCTTCATGTCTTTGTTCTGCTTACAGTAACTAATTGCAATGTTCTTAATCTGTGGCTAACCACCTTTTATATAACTGTGCACTAATATAATGTCTGTCTTTTCTGTAGGTTGAATGTTTCTGGTTTTATCAACCTTTGATCACATTTGTTTCTATTTTCTGCTTTCTGTTCTATTTACGTGCAAGTGACACTCATAATAAATATCTTTTCAAACATGGAGTTAGACAACAGAGTAGAGCGTGAAATAATTCCAGTTGAGAAAGCTAATTGAATATCTAGAATTTCCACCTGAAAAGTATTTTCGGTGTTTAAAAGACTGTTAGTCTTCCTGAAATTGAGATTGAAGAAATTAACATATTGAATGCATGGGTGGAGTGGAAACTTCTGGAAAATATGGCTCAGAGTGTGAAAAGCTGGCCCTGAAATGTGTCATTGGAGCAAAAGGAGACTTTGTGCCTGAATTTGACAGAATGTGCCTTAACTGTTTGAAATCAGCCCTGCAGGTCCAAATTAGTAAATTAGACATGAGTAATTCAAGCGCTTTAGGCCACTTTCCCATTTCGGAATTGTCTACCAGACAGATTATTTTACTTGCACTGACTTAAAATTCGTGGTGAGCTTTAATAACACAGTAATATCTAAAAGATAGAGTCAGGAAAGCAAGTCAAGCTGTAAACAGCTCTGCCTTTGCTTCACAGCAGGCAGGACCAGCGATGATAAGCATACTCTGCTGGCAACTGAGCCTTCCCCTTCTGGCTTCTGGACTCAGAGAATAGGAAATGTATCTGAGCTCATCCACATCATTAAGGAAGATGATTCACACAGCAGATCTGAGGGGGGACCCAGTGCTGAAAGGGCTGAGATTGGGATGGGGTGATGGGGAAGTACTCCCCTGGCTGAGCTTTAGCTACAGCAGGATGCATGGCTATCCCTTCTCTGCTTTCTTCTCCTTGTTGAAAATGTAACTTAGCACTTTTTTTTTTTTTTGATGTATCACACAAGTCTTTGTGTGATACATCAAATTTCTTCAGGAGAAAAATACAGGTATCTGCCTAAAAAAGGTAGTTTCTAACAGCTAGGATGTTCTCATTTCATAATTAAAAAAATATAAACCCCTCTATGTAGATATTAATCTAAAGACAATTTGTCGAGTTTTCATCATCTTACTGAAATCGTTGTAGCCACGAATGCAAAAAATTGCATCTTCTCATATAACTCCATATGCTTCATATAACCATATAGTTTCATACATCCTCAGCTAATGAAAAGCCTGGTTGGAACTGATTTTTTCCTCAAAAAATGATTCTGAGGAAAACTATTTCAAAGTAATTTTTTTTTATTTTTTTCTTCTCAGAGAAAGAAACCCTGTGAAAGAAATACTGTGCCATAGTAATTTATAATCTACACAGTTTTTATGATAAATCTAAAAGGATACTTTTGTTCCCACCCAACCTTTGTTAAATTCCCAGTGGGAAAAGTTCAGAGTTAAGACAGGCAGTAATCTTTTCTACATAACTGCCAACATCTAGAGGGCACATTTAGTTTTTTCTAAATAAGAGGATAGGTAGTGTTGCCACGTCCTTATCTCTCTGAGTATTTGTTTTCCATGTTCAAATTTGTAAGAATTTACAATCTCAAAGGTAACCCGAGTGTGGAACCTTAGAGTTTGGTGTCTGTGGAGATGAATTGCCATCTGACTTATTTGCTTTGCATGAATGGATGATATGTTTGTATTTTAACACTTACTTGAATGCCTGGTCTGTCCCTTTGATTGTGTAACTAGACAGCTACCGTCAAAGAGCAGGCTGGAGCTAGCTGTAATTGCAAAAATTTGGCATGTTTCTGACAGATGTAAATGGCATCTGTGTAAGAGAGAGAGGAAGTGTGGTTCCTTCTGGGCTGATTATTAGAGACACCACCATAACCAGGCCATACAAGCAGAAATAAAATGAGTCTGAGCTGCATGGGGTTTTGTTTTGTTATTTTCATACAAAAAGAAAACATAGGTACTGACCTCCTGAGCATCTTGGGTTCTAAATTGTAATTTGATTACTCTTGGTCTCAGCTCAACTTGCTTAACTAAATGGCTTCCAAAACAAGCATCTCATCTGATGTGAAGACAAGAGATGCCAGATTTGCTGAAATCATTATTATACTGTCTGATTTAAGCACTTAAGCAAATTAGGCAGTCAGCTTCACTGAAACTTCAATTGAAATCTATTTATTCCTTGCATTTCTTCTACATTATACTAGAGAACTCTTTAAAGTTTCAGTATTCTATATTCTTCTGCATTTTCTTACTATAGAATCAAGTACTGAATACTTAAAATTATAGTTCTATTTCTCTTTGCTAAACTTTAAGAGTAGACACTATTAAGCTTTCTCTGTAAGAAGATCACGGGTCAGATCACTTATCTGTAATTTCTGCATCTTTCCCAGTTGCCTAGGTAGTTAGAAACTGGCAGTAAGAAAATACAAAATAAGGAAATTGCATTTATGCCACATTTGCATGCTTTACAATACATTCTGATGTGAAAGGTCTAAGGCAAGTAAATTTCAGGCTTCATGATGTTCTTTGATCAATGCATTTCTACATTTTTAGGACATACAATAAAGCTTGTTTCTAATTATGTGTACTCAGATGCAAATGGCAAGAATGTCTTATTGTGACCCATTTCCTTATCTCAATCAAAACTAGCTGTTCAAATACTTCGGAAAAATGGTTTACTGCTTCTTTGGTTTTAACAATGCAGAATCTAATGAAAATGGTTTAAAAGTCTGTACTAATCTATCCATGATATGAAAGTAATAGAGGCTTTTGTAACATTTCTAAAGAGAAGAAATTGGCATCCTGTTCCATTCATATGAGAACTGTAGTGTCAGCTTCATGTCAGGGACAAAAATAAAATCATTTGCCAGACAAATGCTGCAATGAAATATACTGGATAGTACAGCTTTAACGAGTTGGAGACCAACAGAAAGAAAGGCTGATAGCACTGCACAGTCCTTTTCTCCACTCAGCTGTGGTTCAAAGAAGCCAAGCTTGTGGAAAGGGAGACCTGGGGTGGGGATAAAGCCCCAGCCCCTCTGCTCATGAGCAAACACCTTTTCAGAGTGAAGCTGGCAATACAGCCGTCTTTCCGTTGGACTGTGTCTCCTGTGAAAAGCTGAATAAGCAAGCCACATCCTGAGCTGCAGTGCATCTAAGGGAAGCAGCCTGCACCCTGGGGGTGACCTGGAGGGGCAATCCAATTGTGAAATAGGGTCTACAGGGAAGTATGATCTGTGACTGAGGAAGATGCATGCCCCTTGCTTCTCTGACCTTACCAGAGACTTTGAAGCTCCATACAAATTTTGCCAATAAACGTTGACAGATTTCACTTCATAGACCATGGGAGTTAATTCTCCATCACATCAGAAAGATGTTGTGAGCATTCAGTGCCCCATGTGAAAGGCATATCCATCCCTTGCTCTACTTGATCCTTAAAATGCAGTGCTGCACTTCACACCCTGCTGGGTGCTGACATGGTTACAGTCAGATGCCCCTTCTGCTTGAGAAGGAGTAGCCTGAGAGCTTGAGAGCTAACTAGCCTGTGACACTGAAAATCTGATTATGCTTATGCTTTCTCTTGCCAGAGCTGACAGCAGGCTGAAGCCTTTGCCTGAGTGTTTCATTTCCATAACTAGCTGTGTGCTGCTCTATGTTTCCTACTGAGTACACACAGTACCTGCCTTTCTGATGAATGAGAGTGTCCAGCTGACATGCCTTCAACGTCTTCTGTGATCACTACTGGTAACTAAACAGCCTCATATATGGTAAGCTCACTTTCTGCCTGTTTGTTCATATAAGTATAGTAGGGGTTTTCTTGCAGCCAGGAAGTTAAACTCATAGGGTGACAAGATAATTTCTCCAGTTTACCAGGTAATACAGCATTAAAAAAATTGAAGCTCTTTTGGGTGCAGACACACACTTAAAAATGTAACTGGATTGAGTTAGATGGGACTTATCAACATCATTTCTAAGAAAGTGGCAGACCTGAAGACAAGATGATGTGAAGGATGCTTTTCTGAGAAGAATTCTTGTTGTTCATTCTAGCACACACTATAGTAACGCATATAAGAAAGTAAAGTCTGTTTACAGCAGAAACATTGCAGGCTGCTATTTGATATCTCTGGGTTTCCTTAGGCAGTCTTCTTGGGTGGTAGGAGGCAGGGGCTGATTTTCGCAACATGAGCTGTTTGCAGTAAAGAACTAGACAGCCCCAAAGAATGTACAATTTAATAAATATTTTCTGTTCTCTTATCAACAATCTTTGCAGGGCTTAGTTTGTTCGCCCTGAATCTTATAGGAAGAAGCAAGTGCAACCCAAGAATGGGATGGAGGCAGACAACCTATAGAACTCCCAGCAACTCAAGTGATTACAGCTTGCTCTGCAAATGTGTGGCAATGACAGCCTATTTATGTATTTAACAGTTTAGACTGTTTTAAAATTATCAGGCAATAGCAAAAAAGGATAATTCTTGCTGGTTGGTAGCTGAGACCATTCTATGCATTGCTACTTCAGTACTAGATGGAAAAAAGGCAGTAGAGGCTGCCCTGATACAAATGTGGTGAAAGAGACTATTTAAATGCACCCTGTGGTTCATTATATTTATCATCTCTTCCTTCTTAGCAGGTCTTATGTTGCAAACTGCAGATAGCTGCATCTGATGAGCTATCAAAAACAGATGATCTAGTGCTTCTAGGACTGGCTGACAGAGTTATAAAGAGAGGGTATCAATGTGTTGACACAGCTTTGATTCTCTGTATAAGAAAGATGGAGATGATATCCCATAACTCTGGAGAATCAGCAAGGGTAAGTAGACTGATATGAAATTCTAGAAAAATATTAGAAAATTCTGCCTTTTCTCAGAAAACTATTTTCTAGTTTTCTTGAGGAAATCTGTGTGTAGCATAGGCCCTTCTCCAGACCTTCACAGACAGTTGCTGTTGTTGCAGGTATCCAGAAAAGATATGAAAGTTGTTATGGCTGCTCCAAGCAGCAGAAGCATCTTATGTAAAATAGGCAAGCAGGGGTAGGTGTTCTGGACGTGGGAGCTGACATCTGCTTTGCCTGTCCTGCTCTCTTTCTATGCACAACAAATTACCTACTACTGCTGCCTTTACTTGAATCCACACTCCCCAAGATGTCATACTGACCACTGGGACTGTAAACCACAAGCCCCAGAGAAAACTGGGCAGAGAGGCTTTAAGGGAAACATTCAGAAAGAGTGGCAGCAGTTACCCAAGGATCCCGCCATTCCTGCTGCCAGACAAGCCTGGGCTGGGACAAGCAAGTGATTCCAGGATGACATTGTGACCATGCCTGCAGAAGCTCCCATCAACTTGTTCCTTCCCACAGGTAGAGACCTGCCTGAGTTACTGCTGTCAGTTGTATTGCAAGCCAGGCTCATGAGGAATTGTTCAAGAAGGTTGTATCAGGACATTACCAGCAGACTACTCCCTCCCCTCCCTAAGAAACTGCCTCTTCCCACACAGAATTGCTTGGAAGAAAGACAAGGAGTTTTGAGTGATAGAGCTATCCTCATTTAAATTGGTGTTTGTAGCTGGAGATATCAGTTTTGAAGTCTGGACTACCTTTTTTCTATGCATAGGCTGTGTGCTCTCCTCTCATCCTCGCCTTCCTGTTCTTTATTTGTTTGTTTTTTTTTTCTTTTTCCTGTGGTATCCCTCTTCTTTCTTTTATCCAGACCAGCTTCTGCACCTAGAATAAAAATCACTGAAGGGTTTAATCTGGAGAATTATGTTTACTTGGCTTTCCTGTTCAGATAAGGCATATACAGTTAAAGAATGCTTAGAGCTACTGGAAGGAACTTAATACTGAGGATTATTTCCAGGTGCCTTTAAGCTGCCCTTAAATGGGGGGAAACAACAGTATCTCATTTTACAGCTGCAAAAATTCACATGCCATCCTTAGGCTAGGAACGTTCCTTGGATTACTTCTGTATGGAATATGTATGCTCTGTCAAGTGAACTGCTGGTGTTGGGTGAGGAAGCAGCAGACATAGCCATCTGTACTGGGAATCAATCTATTCAGCTCACAGTAATGCTTTCTCAGAGAAAGGTAGTTGTTGGGGGGGGGGGATTTTTTGGTTTGGTTGGTTTTTTTGGGGGGCATTTTTAGGCGGTTTAGTGAGTTTGGAGGTCTTTTTGGTTGTTTTTTTGTTGTTTTGTTGGGTTTTTTTAAAATAATAAAATATGCTCCCTTCCATTTTGGTAGGACACTGGTCTCAGACTCTTCCTTCCACTTCTGAGGTTGGTAAGGGCTGAGAAAACAGTCTATTTCTAAGCAAGCATTGCAAGTCCTTTTCTGTTATGGTTGGTAAAATATGAAATGTTTCAGAAAATCAGACAGCTTACTTAACTCTTACCTGTCTCCTATTGAGTCTCCTACTCCAACAGAGCCAGCAAAAAATTTCAGTTTTAAGATGACTACCGTGATACTGTATACAGTCTATGTCTTACAAAGGTATTCTGTTTAAATAAAAAGATTTTGAGTAATGATAAGCCTCTTACCATAATCTGTTCTTATGTTTATCAGCCTTCATTGTTGGAAATACTTGTCTTTTACAGTGCAAATGTTTCAGCTTCAGCATTGTGGCAATAGTTTCACATGCTAGGTGGGCATCCTCTGAAGTGCAGTGTGTAACCTCCTGTACTTAAGTCATCATTTCATTTTGTACCTCATTCTTGAAGTCTAGTGATTAAATACAATCTCCCATTTCAATTTCATACTAACATTGAAAGGTTTCTTTGAATTAGTGGAATTCCATTTGGTCAGATGCAATATATAATAAATTTCAGGGAGCTAGGAAGACAAGCAGAAAATGGGAAAGTTTTCTTGGAACAAACAAGTGTGCTTCAAATTAGGTCTATATCTTTTTTTGTTACCATAGCAATGTAATATGACAGCAAAACTCTCTGCAGACATTGTTCCAGATATCCTATCTTTGTACTTTCTCATGGACATTGAAATCCACAATAGTTATCCTTGTCAAATCCCAGAGTGTGAGAGCCAGGGAGAGGAGAAATTCCACTTGTGTGGTGCCTTTTGGCGTTCCTTCTTTATAGATGTCTCTATTAGTAGCTTAAAATATTTTACCACAGATCATAGCTATATGTATGCTTTGTATTCTACACCTATTGCTGGCATAAGTATGTAAAAATGTACTGAAATAAAGTAAAAGTGGTTAAAACCATGAGAGGAAACTGCTGATATGACAGATACGATTTCTTGGGAACTGCGATATTATTGTGTACTGTGAAATGCAGTTAGATTGGTGAAAATGTGCTAAATAAGTTCAATGGAAAGTCAAAGTGCTGACAAGGTCCATCACTTCAAGCAAGATAGGATGTAAGACACATCAGTGCAAACCTGGTTATTCACCAAAGCCAAGGTCAAAAGACAGGGATCTGCTAAAGGGTTAGGGGGATGTTGACAGTCTGGGAAGACTTCTTGGAATGGAGAGAGAATGTTAAGTAAGTCTGGCTGTTGTCACAACTCAGATGAATGAAGCAGGCCTATCTCACCATTGAGGCAGAATCACCAGCATGGGTCAGGCTGAGCTCTGGAAAAATATATCGATGGGATTGACTTGTTCTTGAAGAATTGTCTGTAGCGAAGTTATGCATCAGTAGAAAGAGGTGTTTGTAAATGGAACTTACAGTTATGTCAAAGGAAGAACTGCAGAGTAACATAGCTCTGTCATGATTTGAAGCCTTCAGCTGAACTTCAGAGCACCTTACATTATACTGACCTTTGTTTCTGATTTGTTTTCGATGAGAATGCATAGGTACTAGTAAATCAGCTTCTTGCAATTAAAGCATCCCAAAAAGCTCATAAATGCTAGTCTTGGTATGTTAAACAGTGTATGGCTCCTCAGTAACAAACTATTACAGAGTTGTCTGTACAGCCATTTGTGTTCTTTCATTATGCTGAAAACTGGTCCTTTGTCTTGATGGATAAACCTCAATTTTCTGATCTTGCAGCTCATTATTTCAGCTGTCCCCATATAAACTTATAATAAAGTAGTTCTCTAGAGTTCAGTCATCTTTCACATTCCCTTATTCCCAGCAACCAGACATCAAAATGTATTCTTCAGAAAGTCATAATGGAAATTGCTGTCTTTCTGACTTCAGTGCCGAACCTAAAGTTGCCTTTGCATTTTCTTTGCCAACCTGAACATGTTGTTGGAATAATTTCTTTTTAACATGTTAAAATATTTGGTTTTTTAAGCTTAGACATTGCATTTGTACTAATTTAGGCACTTTATTTATATTATGACTGTGCTGGTCCTGAATCCATTAAACTGAATTGCTTGTATCAACTCATTTTTGTACAGTGTGATTTGCAAAGGATTTCTGTCATCATCAAGGTAAGTGTGTTGCAAGGGGCTGGACACTCAAACAGGCAAAGTTCATATTCCACAAAGCTTCTGATCTAAATTACCACATTTAATCGGGCATACAAAAAAATTAGCAAAAGATGTTCTATGCTTAAAGAATGAGCCTACTGAAAAGTGAACGAAAGTGTAAACTTCTCTGTTCTTTTCAGACCAAATTAGGCAGCTGGTAAACAAGCTCTTATCGTGTTTGCTTTCACAAAAATATGAAGACAGTGTTTGTTGAAGTCCCTCAGTGACTACTGCAGTTGATTCACATACTTCATATATCTTACCATCAGTCAGACAGGGGTCTTTTATTCCTATGTATCCAGACCAGTACTGAAAAGAATATGAAACTGCCACTTAAAAAAATGGTGTTTGTTCTGTTTGTCATCTATCATTCATCTACTATTTCTTAAAAAAACAAACTAAACAGGAAACAACCCACAAATGCTATCATGTCTTCAAGGCAAAAGTCTCTACCAGAGGTGCAACTCAGCATAACGCACTTGTGTGACAATTTATGCAGCCAGTACATTCTCAGTCCCTCATTGCTGCACTACGGGCTCCAAAGAGAAGTGCTGTGAGCACTGCAGTGCAGAGTGTTCGCCTTCGTCTTTTGAATTTGTGTATGTCCTGCAAATCTTCAGTATCAAAATAGGATAAGCTAAAATTTGTAAAACATCATGTAAAAGCAGCATAAGCTGTCATGACTCAGGGAATGTGAACACCTTTTTTAAAAAAAAAACCAAAAAAAAACCATAACAACAGAACACTCAAAAAAAAAAAATCACAAGAAAATATTCGTATATGAGACAGAATCTTTTGTTCTTCAATAAAAGCAAATGTAAATCCATTAATAGTGTGAGGGTTGGATTTTCAGTTTTGTCAGTTTAATGTACAAATAGCAGCTGTTCCAACCTGTCTGTCATAAAGCCAGATGAAGAATTATTAGAGGGGGAGAGGAGGGAAGGATATATTTTCAAATGAGTTTTTAACTTGCTAACTAGTTTTAGCCTTTGAGATATACCAGCTGTACATTTCAAATGCTTCTTCACAACCATTTTATTTGGGCAGCAAGGTGAAGAAGAAAGGGGAATCTCTTCTTCCCCCCTCTTATCTCCTTCTAGAAAAAAAGCTTCCGAGACCTGGGACTTCTACATACTGCACAGCTGCTTGGATTTACATGGTATTTATTTCTTTTGCTTTTCAAGCCTTCTTCCACCCACAACTGGCAGAAAGAAACAGAGGAAAGCTTTTTGCTAGCAGAAGACAATTGGCTCCTTTTATACCTCTTCACTGGGGTACTGATATCAAACTATATCTGTGGGTATATATTTTTTATATATGTATTTCTAGAAGAAATAAACTGTGGGGGTGGTAAGACACTGGAATGGGTTGCCCAAGGAAGTTGTGAATGCTCCATCCATGGCAGTGTTCAAGGCCGGGTGCGACACAGACTTGGTCGACATCATCTAAGGCGAGGCATCCCTTTGCATGGTAGGGAGGTTGGAACTAGGTAATCTTAAGGTCCTTTCCAACCCTAACCGTTCAATGATTCTATGATTTTATATCAGAAAACTGAGCAAGACAGCATGAAAATAGTTAACTTGCTTCTTGAAAATTTAGGGTAAAATATGTATTGAAGAATATTTTTTTAATTGTTTCTTTCCTTCTGGTCATCCATCTATGTACATGACTACTTTAGCCTGCCACCTTTTCCTGCTTTGAGGGTAGCACTGATAATATTGACTCCTGTAAGAGAAGCAGAAAATGACAAACTTTGTTCTTTATGCTTCATGGTTATAAAAAATGAGACCAACAAAATGTCTGCATTCTAGGCTGTTACAACAAGAGTTGATGTTATAATTCCCCTGGTGCTTAAAACTTACAGCTAATATCAGACAGTGAAATGTATGTTTTACTTGCGGGCTTATAAAATAGAAATTGGATTGCTATTAAGACCATGAAGCTGCCATCAGCTCATCTTCCCTTTTACAAGACTGAAAGTGAGTTATACTTCTCTAATAGTATTCGGATTTTTTAACAAATGGCAGTAAGTATCCTGAGTTTCAGCTATAGAACCCAGTAAAAAACACGGGTAACGCCTGGTTTCAAAGCTGAATGAAAACCGCGGTCAGATGCTCAGTGCAACAGCACCCTCTAGACCCCAGCGCATCTAAATACGTCCCTTGCTCCAAGGAGAGCCGCGTCAGGTGACAATACTATTGATACAATTTCTGGGCATCTGCTGGCCTTTTAGTTTGTCCTCAGTGGCACATAAAGATTAATTACCCTTATGTCTATAATTTTATTTTAAAGGCACAGAGAACAGAGTGAAAAGGAGCATGAGTTCACAATTGGGAGCCTGTTTATCTTTCTTATATTTCAAAAAAACAAATTATCCAGGCAAATGAATTGAGACACTGTGATTCATGCGGAGTTCAGTAAAGGATTTGGTGTGACTCTGGAAACTTAGTAGTTTGTGGAAGATGGGAAGTAGTACCAGTACTTGGACAAATGGTCAAAGGAGACAAAACCATAGGTTTTGCAAAAACGAAAAAAGGATGCTGGAGGGCAGTTACTTGACAATTAACTGCGTAGAGTAGTCACCTGAAAGATAGGGACAAAGGCACATGGGGGGAGGCAATGTCATTCTAGGCTATATGATAGATATTATTTCTGCAGAAATAAGGAGTATTAAAGTGCTTTGCCCTTGTAGAAAGCATTGCTAAAACCTCCATTTTCAAACAGACTGTAAAGAAACAGTGCAAGAACCTGTGAGGTCAGAAATATGGCAGTTTTGAAGATGTGGTTATTATTTAGAAGAACAGCTGGCAAGCTGTATGGTGAAGGGCTTTGGTAGCACAGTATTTGTTTGCCTATCAATACACATAGAAGCGATTTTTCTGGTCTTCATTAATTCCTGAATTATTTCAGAATGCCACCTGATTTTTTTATAACTGAACCTTTAAAGATGACTTTATACACACTCTGTGTTTTGGGTCCAAGCTTCAGAGTCTTCGCTCATTTTGCTTCTTCTACCCTAGGTTTGGTCAGTGTGCTCCCTACTGTATCTTTTAAGTCTCTTAAGAGCATTTTTAGGAGGTGCTCACAAGGTGGTGCTGTACGGCTTTGCATGTCAGAGTTTGGCTAACTGCTCCAGGCATTAAATTCCAGTAGACCAGCTTCTGCCTCCGAGGCTGTTTTCCTCATGGTGTTATTACGGTTTGCTCTGATTTTACTTTTTCTTAGAGCATAAGCCTCTTGGAATTGTTTGTTGGTAGGGATCTATGAGGAAAGGGATCAACTTTTTTTATAAGCTATGTAGGGATGTATATGAAAAGCTAAATCAAGTTGTGTTTGGCATCAACCCAGAAATCTACACTGATGTCTCCTCTCCTCCAACAGGCACGCCTGCTCTTAGGAAACGCAGCCTAACCAGCAGCACTGGACACACAGATGTGCCTGCAGAGCACCTGTATTTCTAACAGGTTCCCCAGACATAAGGAATGCCTTCATCAGCAAGCTACTGTGCTTTTGTCTCTCGTATTTAAGGGAAATGCAAGCCTACCTCTGAGAAGCTTTTCCAGCAATTTTCACTTCCAAGAAAGCTTTCTCCAAGAACTGTCATCCTCCAAAAATGGAGGGAAAAAGTTATGGCTTTAAAAAAATTTTTATTTATTTATTTATTTTTTTTTTAAGTCCTCATTGATTCGAATCTCAGCATCAAATGCATTTCAAAGGTTTAACAGACACCAAAAAGGAGCTAGAAAACAGCAACCCATTATGGTCTGGATTTCCAGTTCTCTTTCTCCATCGAATTTAGTTGTTTTTTCTTTTTTTTTTTCTTGGCTGCCACATTGTTTCTGACATAAGGCTTTCCCGCTTGAGACATTGCTCCTTCAGTCTACAGAGAGGTACAGCTGAGGAGTCAAAACAGGGAAGAGAATAAAGCAGAGGCAAACCCAAGGTAAATCAGCTTTCAATCTCTTCTGGAGGCACTGCAGTTCTGTGACGATCCCTAGCTAAGCACTTCACTTTGTCCTGAATTATAAAACAGGGTAATTAAGAAAAGTAAAGAAGCCATCTTTGCTTTGGGCTGCAAAAAATAACTTCTGATTTAATTTTGTCACTCAATGAAACTAAAAGTCCCTGAAGGAATGTTCTGGGCTCAATAAATTTTCAGAGGCAATATCCTTTTAAAAATGAATACTCTGAGAAAACTACAGTTATACTTGCAAAATGAAACCTCGAGTGCTTTTTGGAGTCAATATTACTTAGAAGAGTAGTGCCAGATTAAAACATTTAAACTACTTTTTAAACAGTGTATGAAAGTGTACACCTTCCAGTACCTAAGGGGGGCCTACAAGAAAGCTGGAGAGGGAATTTTTACAAGGGCATGTAATAATACGACAAGGGGGAACGGATTTAAACTGAGAAAGGGTACATTTAGATTAGATATTAAGAAGTTCTTTACTGTGAGAATGGTGAGGCACTGGAACAGGTTGCCCGGAGAAACTGTGGCTGTCCCATCCCTGGCAGTGTTCAAGGTCAGGTTGGAAGGAGCTTCGAGCAACCCGGTCTAGTGATAGGCGTTCCTGCCCATGGCAGGGGGCTGGCACTAGATGATCTTTAATGTCCCTTCCAACCCAAACCATTCTATGATTCTGTGTTGTAATATGAATTGGATATGTTTTCTGTAAATAATGTTGCAAATACTTTCATGAACTTTGTCTTTGAGCACACTTCAGTAAGAAAAAACAATGAAAACACTAGAGCTGTTGACCAAAGATAAGACACATAGAATCATCGAATAGTTAGGGTTGGAAGGGTCCTCCAGATCATCTAGTTCCAACCCCTCTGCCATGGGCAGAGACACCTCACACGAAACCATGTCACCCAAGGCTCTGTCCAACCTGGCCTTGAACACCAGCCAGCGATGGAGCATTCACAGCTTCCCTGAGCAACCCATTCCAGTGCCGCACCACCCTCAGAGTAAAGAATTTCTTCCTCATATCCAATCTAAACTTCCCCTTTTTAAGTTTGAACCCATTACCCCTTGTTCTATTACTACAGTCCCTAATGAAGAGTCCCTCCCCAACATCCCTAGAGGCCTCCTTCAGATATTGGAAGGCTGCTATGAGGTCTCCACTCAGCCTTCTCTTCTCCAGGCTGAACAGCCCCAACTTTCTC
>JAOEHX010056786.1:0-16337 GCA_025448015.1 Bolborhynchus lineola
AGTGACAGGTATCAGGCACTTAAGTCTTTTTGTAATTACTTCTCTGGAAGCAAAACATTCTGATTAAAAGCTGTTGAGTTAGTTCTTTAAGATTCCTCTGAGCACAGTCAGTATGATTCAACTATATGTAGAGCTGGTATGAAGCACTGGTTTGTTTTGACTGTAAGTGTTGATGGAGGTGCTGGACATGCATTTCTCTGTCTTTGTGTCAGCCCTCATCTTGGCAGGTTGACAGGTTTTTGTTTTGACTGCATGTGGGATTTGCCAGCTTTGGCCAATCTTTTGACTCTCTGCCAGACTCCTATGCAGCCATATCAATATGAATTTGAATAAACTTTAAAGAGATTACTGGAGGAACAGGCCCATAGGGCTGTGTAGGTCTCTAGTAGAGAGCAGGGTACCATATGGCACAGAAATCTAGGAACCAGTGCCGTGATCTCAATAGTGTTTTCAGATGCTGTTAATATGAAGCAGCCTCCATATAATGCACTGTAATACACCTTGCCTGTCCAATCCCAGGCTGAAGGACTGTAGTGGCTCAAAAATGAATTGTAACAAATGTGTTTACAGATAAACCAGAGTACCTTATTTATTCTAACAGCTGTGATATATTTTCTTAAGCTTTGTTACCTCTCTGTTCTGTATCATAGAGACTAAAGTCAACCTGCAAAATGTGTGTTCTGAATATTCTTTTGATTTGTTCTCAAACCATTTCCAGTAAATTAATTTGTTTTCTTTTTGTCTAAGTTTGCTACTCTGAAATTAAGCTTTGCTGTGACCTTTAGAAGAAACAGAATACCAGACTAATTACAGAAAGGAGCAGAGTATCACTAAGATAAAGTAAAAATTTATAGCTTTGCATGCATGCTGGTATGTAGAATCATGAACTGTTGCTCTAGGGTTAAATGCAGAATATTCTATTAAACAGAGAACTGTTAAGGAGGTTTTTTTTTTCCTCCCATTGCAACAAGCACTGAAGGACTGCATAAGTGCTCTCTCCTCTTCTTCCTCTCCTTTGTGTTCTCATTTTCTATTGTTTTCATGTTAGCACAAAGGGTAGATTTTAAAGTACCTCCTGTGACTATTTTCTGGAGTATTTGCTACATTAAGACTTGGCCATGCCTGAACAATGATTTCCTGACTTACAACAACCCTTTGCCATAAAAAGGAAAGTGAAACAGTTGACCCATCATTATCGTACTCTTACTAGTTCCTTAAGAGGAGAGTTACATCAGTTTCAGTAGGGAGCTGGTGTGTAGCAGTATCACCTGGAGAGTGTAGGGGACATTGTGCCTTGGGGTTTTATGCAGAGTTTTTCTTGGATGAGTAGGCGATGCATGCTCATTGCTAGCTCTTCAGAGAAAGTGGCTGATCTATTCTGCTCTTTGCACACATGGGAGACATTGAGCTCTGTGTTCCTTCCTGCCGCCTCTTAGATGCTGCGTTAAACATGGCATAGCAGAAGCAGTGGGAGTGTACACATACCCTTGAATTCAGACACTTCTGTTGAGCTCTCTGGACCTGATGTTGGACGAATGCTCTTAGCGCTCTTCCCACCAACGCACACGCTGTCTTCCTTTGTAGCCTGGCACTTGACAGTTTCAGTGATCAGTCTGGGTGAATAAGCGTTAGGACTATATGGTTAAGAGTGACACAGTGCACCTTCTTATTAATTAGGCTGTCTGCCCCTCCTATCTTTAGTGCTGCATTCAAAGGGGTATAGTGATAATCCTCAACACATTTCTGTCTGCCTTTGGAAACATTTGTCTAGGACTTCTTATTTGAAAATTCTTCTTCTGCACATTTTCTCTTTTCTACATGCTAATTATTCTGTGTTTCAAATCAAAGCTCATGCTTGCTAATGGTAGCCACCATTTTCCAGGTTTTAAAATACCTTGACAGTCTTTCTGTTGTTTACATTACATTACATTGTCCAAGTGCCTAGTGACATTGAGGCAAAAGGAACTACAAATCTCTCCCTTCCCTGCACATCTTGTAATGTGAGTGTGTAGTTCCAGGCAGTTTTCAGTAAAATTGAGTATGATCACCTTTGTATTTATTTATTTTTTTTTTAAATGAGCCATTTCAGGCTGTGAGATGGATTGTTTGCATTTGTCATCCAGACATTAGCAAAACCATGCAATTAAGATATATGTACTTCCCTCTTCTTTCCCTTCCCCCCCACCCCCTGCCCAAGCAGGCCTTGAAATTTAGGAAGCATTTGGCTTACATGTTTCTACAGAACAGCGCATATTGAAATTTGTTTTCCTTTCATCTCTTTCCCAATAAAAGCAGCCGCTCGGCTTATCCCTTTAGCTTCCTCAGAACTTCCTTTCAGAATTCCCGATCTATTACAGCACATTCACATACCAGAAACAAGATGCCTTTTCATGCTGTCAACCTTTTTCATCTGAAATGTAAATTAATTCTTGCTGGTACGCTTTGACAGAGATCAAAGTAGGGGTATTAACCTTATTGGGCCTTCTCTTCATCAGAATCAGTTCCAAAGACTGCAAGGGTAGTGTTAGGAGGCCAGTCTTCACTGTTATCTATGGCCCTCCTCCAGGCAGTCCTCTGTCTACAAGTCAGCATTTCAAAGGCGCTGATTTCTTTTGTAAATGACCTTATCATTACTTTAAACTGTGTGAAAAATGATTTGCCTGAATAATTCTTGCAGGATTATCCTGCTCATTTTAATTGTGGGGGTACTTCATTCAGATTTCAGGATATTGTTTAAGTGGTTTTGACAGCAAGTGATCATAGCCTGATATAAAGGAGGAACACAGCTCCTGATTGGAAACCTCTTGACTTGTTCAGATTGTTCATTTCTTGCAAGTCAGTCTTTGAGGTAGACTGCATTTGCATTTTAAAAATAAACAGATGCCTTTCAAATACATGAGCTGGTGGTCTGGAGATCTCTGTGGGCCCAGCAGTTCACTATCCATTGAAGAAACGTTGGAAGAAAAAACAAACTTATGAAAAAAACAACTCTCACAATATACATGAGGATACAATTCCTGAGTGTATTATATTACATGAAAAAAAAAGTCATTATTTCAGATGAGGGAAAACACCCTTGCTAGCAAACAAAGTATTTGTGAATTTAAAATAGGTGGGGAAGAAAAAGCTACCCTACTTCAGTGTATCAGAATACACAGATGTTATTAGTCTGATGGCAAAAACAGTAGATAGGGTACACAAGGTCTTTCCTGCTTTTTCCAGTCACATTTTCCCAATCTGTGAAGGTCAGAAAACTCTAATTTTTAACTTGGAGGTGAATTGTAAAGAATGATTTTGTGTGAAGTGTTTGAGTTAACAATACTTTGCACTTCTGAATATTTCTTTAAAATTGGAATTTGTATTGGTTTGATTTTAGTCTACATAAGGAAGATATTTTATTAAAGTAATTTTTTTTTAAATTATGTTGCCACATACACAGCTGGTTTAAATCAGTGTATATGCACTGAATCATCTGACTGAAATGTTGCTGCACTGATTAACCTCGCATGCAAGACTCATTTGTTGTTTCTTTGTATTAGAATAATGCATTAATTAGAATTTTAAACAACAGATAATACAATTATAAAAGTATGTTTTCCAGTTCTGATAGCATGTATTTCCATGCAGTGTGACTGTGGTCCCAGAAGACCAGAAGGGAGGATTTTAATCTGGTTATTTCATTTGTGAACTGATATTGCCAAAATGCCAAATGAGTGGTGCATGCGATTCACTTAGATCCAAGGTGACATCACTGAATTCATTTTAATTAGGCCCACTTTAGCCATCTGGAATATACTGTGCAGCTCTGGTCAGGGCTGAGTTTAACTATGCTTCCAGAGGTGAAATGCAAATGACTAATCCATTGAGCCACCATCTCCTCCTCCAACACGTGCTCACATACTCACCGTATGTCACATCGTATTGGAAAATTCTTTATCAAGAACTCAAGATTTGGGCTTTTTTTTTTTTCTTTATATATATACATATATATATATAAAGTGATGGATGTTCAGAAGGAAACCAGATGAAGCATCCCTTTGTGTATTGCTTGCTTTCGTAACTTCTGCCCATACAGGTTTGCTCACTGTTTACATATCTCTAACATGTGCTTCTGGCAAATTTCCTCCATTATAATAATAATAAAAACAGAGGGTGAGAGAACAGCTGTAATTTACTATTTTACATTTATAATAAATGCCAGCTTTTAATAAAAGTGTTACCTTTGGGATTTTTAACAGCAAAGGTTTGACATTGGCTTCAGTAGAAGGCAAGGAACTATTTCTTGAAATTCCTATCTTTATCTGTCTATTTATATCAATGTGCATGTGTGTGTACATGTATTGAGCTAATACTGTTATATAGATCTAAGAATTACATGAGTAAAATGTTACAAAAACTTCTAGGCACCTTATAAATATATCTAAAAATATTTTTATTTTTCTGAAAATAACCATTAAGTCGCAGATCCAGTTTTACCCTTTTTATATCATTAATTTTCTTCCTTTTAATTACATTGTCAGTGTAAGAACAATTGAAGAGGTGTATGTGTTTCCCCTAATGACAGCTGAACTGACTCATTCTACTACCTTGATTTCACATTCTAGGTAAACCAGGCTGGTTTGTACAGACTGCACTGCTCTGGTTAACTTTACTCTTCCATCTCTTTGTGTTCTGTGCTAGCTGAGGGCATTCAGTAATTCTTTGCTACTAGTATTTACCTGTAGTAACCATTAAAAGCTGCTGCTTATGTGCAGGGAACATGTTAGGAAAAGTGGGAAGGTCTTACGGTTTTGAAGTATGAGGTCCTATGTTCTGTCTCCATCTCTAAGCTAAACTCTGTCAATATAAGTACATCTGCATTTCCTTTTGCTTACTCTCCTGCTTTTGAGGAGGTGAAAAGTTGACCATTCTTACTAGTTTTCATGCCCTTGATAAGATCAGGAAGGGACAACAATGTACATTGTCCAGCAACATGTTGGAGAATCTGTTCCTTTCCCTTACTAATATTGACAAAGAGTTTCACAGTCATCTTTGCTTTTTTTTTTTTTCTTTAACCAAGTCTCACAATCAGAGACTGTAATGCATGGTAATTTAAAACCCTGTATCCAAGTGGTGATGGGCATCAGTGACACCAGTCCTGATGGCAGCCTTGGTGAGTCTTCCTAATAGTCATTGCTTGTTACTAATAGTTGCTGCTTGTACATGAGAACTCATGACTTGCTTTCTCATAATGCTTCTGCCACAGAACTTAAGTTTTTTTCTGATGTTGAACAGGAATCACCCAATATCCATAAGGAGTGAGAGATGAAAGAGGGGAGGTATTCATGGGACACAGTAAAGGATGTCACTCTCTGTCCCTTTTACTATTCATTGGAATTAATTTGGCATGCAGTGAAGAATCAGATTTATAGGCTTCAAATCCTCTCAGATGTTGTTAGTTAAGCTGCTGAATGCTCTTTTAACTGGGCAAATTAAGAAAGTGATATGCTGATCATAGCAAATAGACCTCTGATGACTAGCTACCATGATATCTTGCAGTACAAGCATCAGCTTTCCGTTCCAAGTTGCTGTTATATGCTATTTTACCTGATGCTATAGATTAAAAATTGTATGCCCAGAATATACCTTGTTAACATGATTTTTTAAAACTGAGAATGAATCCTTCTGCTGTTTAAAAAACTACTTCATCTCCTTTCTTTATACTTCTGGTACAGACCTGTGATTATTTAGCTTTGATCTTTCCACATTGTGCTTCACAATTTGCTCTGTAACTATGTATTTCCTGTGGGATTCAGAGGGAAAATACCTGGATTTTTCCTATCTAGAATTGTGTGACATTGTGTGTAATGTGTATGCCTTGGTACTTAGACCTTAAAATAAAGGTTTTTTAACTGCAAGACACCAAATTGCAGACTCCTTGAGGTAAATATATTCTTGATTTGCAAGGTGCTGGAGCTGGCAGCAAACTTACTTTGTGTGAGAACTGATCAGTACAAGAAGTAAAAATGTACATGTGGCATGTAAACTTTTAACACCAAGTTTCTAATAGGAGTGCCAAAATTAAGTTCAGTTCCTATATTGCTTTGCAGATCCTGTCATCTTTGGCCATGTAAAGATTAGGGTTAAAGATACTGTTGCTGGAAAGTTTGGAATATAGACTGCATAAAGTGAAAATGAGGTGACAGCTGGTAATCATTCTTCTTCAATGATGCAGTGATTGTTCATGGAGCAGTAGCAACATGAGTCTGCTAATTTCACACTCTTTGAGCCAAGTGCTTAGTGTCAAAACCACCACCAGTCAGTAATGCAAATTGCTGTGATGGAGCAGCTTCTCAGCCTCTCAGGCTCCCCCAGTAGAATTCTCTGCATATGTGTTTCTTTTGAAACATTATAGATCCAGTTAATAAATGTTGAAAAGATGCAGTCCTACTAATGCTCAATGAAGCTTTTGAGAGTGAGACAAGTTTTTTTACTCTGCTACTTCAGTTATCCCATGAGTCAAAGGGAAAGTAGGAAAAATACAGCCATTTACCTGTCAGATTCAAGGTATTCTGGAAGAATGTTAGAAACCAGCTTGCAGAAAAACTAAGTTGAACAGGAGTTGGTTTTGAAAATATAGATGAAAACAAAAGACAAGGTAAAACCTGTGTTTATTCAATCAGATATAGCAGGTTTTGTGTAGTGAATGAGGGAAAGACCAAAATGGCTATACTGACATTAGTAAGAGTCTCTGGGAAACAGACTTTAAAAAAATAAAATCACAGTAGATATCAGGGTTGATTTTAAAGACACATACACACATGTAATAAACTACTTAAAAGTTGAGAAATTGCTGAAGAGAAACCTGAAGTTTGTTTTATTAGTTCATTTGATTCAGTGCTTCTTTATAGTAGACCATCAACTGACTGATACTCAGCATGTTTCAGCAGCAGAGAGGTGGCTGCTGGCCAGCTGTCTCTTCTGCCAGTGTTGGAGTAGGCTCCTTGTCTGGTCAGTAGGGGATAGTTAAGAAATGGAAGCCTGATCACATGGGCCAAGTGAATGCTTGCCTCATCTCCACCAGATAGGCAGACTTTTCCAGTCAGATTATTAAGGGCAGAAAGTTTCTCAGCCTTATATTCAGCTTTATCAGCTTTATATTCAGTATAACAACTCAGCAACCCCAACTTCTGTCATGCCTTCTGTAAAGTGAATGGTTGTTTATTTTAGTAACCTCTCATTAAAAGGTATTTTTTGCTGCTTCTTACCCTGGAAACTTCTGTAGCACTAAAGTGCTTGGATTGTTATTGTGCATTCAAAACCACAGCTTGAACTAGTCAGATAGTTTTCTTTTTCTTGTATTGAAAAAATAAGTGCAACACCACATATTTTTGAGGAGGTAGGTGGCTGAAAAGATGACAATTAATACTATACTGGAAATAAATAAAAGAGAAGGGATTAGTCACAGCACTTTCCTAAGGGAAAGAGCAGATGCAATCACTGTAGCTCTGTTTTGTTTCCTCCACTATCTTTTCATTACACACACGCGCAAAAAACCAACCCAAACATGAATGAATAAAAGTAATTAAATGGAAGAAAAGTGAAATCAATCAATTATCTCATAATTTTGTAATAATTGAGGAACTGCAGATTCTACAGGGTCTTTATTCTCTGTTGTGTAGGTAATATATATTTTTAGTGTTCTGATAAAATCAGAGGTGTGAATACAGGAAAACTTGTTAATCTTCTGATCAACTTCTCAGTTTTCAATTTATTCAATAACACATTTATTCTACCTCCCAATTTCCCATTGTAATCTACAATGTTTTCTTGACCCTGATCCTATGTAAGTTTGCCCTAGACCACATTTCTGAGCCTATCCTACATCCCACTGTAATATTTAGCCCTGTACTCTGTTGACAAGAGGGCTGTTCTCCTTATCCTTTGAGTAATTACTCCCCAGACTGCCTCTGCTTTTGCATGTGTTTAGTGTGCTTAAAAGCTTTTTCTGGATAGGTATTTTTTGTCTTCAAAATCATATTTCTCAATCTTAGCTCCAATTTTCTTCTACATACTGTCTCACTGTTTAAATTGCAGTCCTGCTAGACTAATAAACAGCTCCAACTCCTTTCCCTCACTACCCTCAGCCTTCTTAATCAGCAACTGCTTGTTGTAAACTTCAGCTACGGCATTGATACTCTACTTGCCATCTTTATTATTCAACACTTTCTCACCTTTTATCAGGGTATATATCATGGCCATTCTCTTTCCCATTCCATTTTTTAAGTTTTAAATTAATGTGACTGCTTCTATCCTCATCCCCCACACTAAAAGTGGGTAAAACTTCTGATTCTGTAAAATTCTGATGTGCTTAAATCGTGGAAGTTGTGATTAAAGGTGTTTGGGGAATGATTTTCTACTATGTATTTTAATACATTCTAAGTCAGAGTCATGTTTAAATTTGACATGTGCTCATTTCAAGGCCTGTCTTTCTTGCTAGGTCTAATATAATTTTCAGCTGTTGTTAACTTTGCAAACATTGGAGCCATTCCTGTGAGGTGCTGACTGTTCTTTGTGTCCACTTGTTCAGTTAAAGTTGAGGACATTCAGCTTTGCACTGCAGAGCCAGGTGCTACTCTGTATTTTAGAATCTGCAGAATTTTTCTGATTCATAACTGTGTCTTTTAGCTTTCAGGGGGTACATTGCTCGTAAAAACTACCTGAGATTTAGAAACTGCCCTGGCTTTGTGGCAGATCCTCGGCTTAAAAGCAGCTGTTCTACTTCTGAATTTGGCTGTGAAGAGCACTGGTGAGTTGAATCCTTTGCTGTATATTGCCTAACAAAAGTAATTTTCCAAACAGTGAGGTCTGAAAGGAGCAGGCATGTCATCCTGATTCAGCTAGCAATTAGGGAATCTGCCGTTTTCTGAGGATGAACGCCTGCAGGTTGGCCACTCATCTCAGTGTTCTCCCAGTTAAGTTAGATTTACTTGCAATGCTGTTTGTCCTGAGTTGCTGTCCTGTTTCTGTGCGCTTCTCAGGAGTACCCAGAGTACCACAGACTGTGGTATAAGATAGCAAAAAGAACTATAAAAAGCAAATGGACAAGCCTGAACAGAAAGCCTGGTAATACTGTAAATTGTAATAGGGGTGCCCTCCTCTTTATAGAGGAAGGGTATTTTAACCTTCCTTACAAATGGAGTCACAAATGTCCCCCTGATGCTTCATTGGGTATGAGAGGCAAGAGATATTTGTTATGTCTTTAGCTGTTGTCCCTCCAGCAGTGTTCAAGGAGAGGTGGCTTCAATTGCTGGATTAATCCCTTTGATTAGCAAATTTCAGTGACTAATTGTTAAGAGATCTCTCTTGCTATGGCATAGACAGAAGGACATCTCAGTGCTATTCCAGTCTTTATTTCTGTTTTATGCTTCCTATATAGCATATATAATTGCAGGTTCTGTTACACTTCTCAAGAGTTCTCTGAGGAAATAAATTACTTTTTTAACTATAACTAGATGATGTTATTACATTAATAAGGGTGTTTTTTTGAGTAGCCATGACCTTCTCCAAAATGATATTTCTTTCTCTGTGTGTGCTCATAACATTGACTTACATTAACTTCCATACTAATTTTGATTGATTTAGATTGAATAATGTCTGCTACATGTTCTGGTGCATTATTATAGGATATTATTATTATAGGATATTGTTGTTATTATATATATATTCTTCAGGTGTAATCACCTGCATTCTTATGGATTAATAATGTTCCAGAGTCTTTTCCTTGCAATGTTCTGTTTTCAGCAAGAAAAAGGTTCAAGCCAAATTCTAAGTAAGTAAGTAAGTAAATAAATAAATAAATGGATTTAGTAAGTATCTTCAGGGAAAGAATAAGCCCACTGCAGTTTGCTGGTTTTGGGTTACCTTACTACTCACTGGGGCAATGAGTTTCCTAATTTATTATTCCCTTCATATGCATGCAGCTCCTTCTGCCTCTTAAGTAGTTAAGGAGTTAAGATCTTGTAGTTAAGATCTTGTGATCTCTTTAGAACTATTGATGATGTGTTGTGTTTTGTTCTTCAGTCTGCACGCACTGATGGTTAAAAGCAAGAGCTAATAAGCTGTTATCAGTTTTATTTGGCATCCTAGATTACAATTGTCTACAATGTAAAAATGTAAATAGGCTTTTTTTTTTTTTCTTCTTTTTAGTGTCACCTGGACTTGTTTGGATGCACACAGCCTCTTTAAACTTTTTCTTTCATCTGTTTTATGTGTTTTTAGACAAAAATAGTTTCCTTCTCTTTTCGCATTAGACTCTTTCTGGAATTCCTTGTTGCTCTTGAAGCAAATGTATTTTTCTGGTTTAGGTACTGCTTGCTGAATTGCACATCCCTTGAGGCTTACAAAGATTTTATGGTTCAGTAACTGTTAAGGTGAATTTGGCCTCTATGAAGAACAAATATACAGACCCATAAAGACATTCAGTCACCAAACTCACTGAAATCAATGTCTAAATCCCTTAAGATATCTAGCCTGAGGGTGCCCATGTAAAATACATTGGCCATTCAGGTCTTGCACCAGTCACGATTGTATGTGCAATCAGACAGATAAATAAATTAATTCCTTCTTTTGCCTGGAGTTGCTAAACTGCCATTACTGCTGGCAGTTCTCAAGTTTAACCCCTGCCCCCCCAAAAAATACTGCAGTTTATTTGCCTACTCTGAAAAATTTCTCAGCAATGCCCTCAGGTTCCAGTGATTTTGGTGAAACTTGAAAATGTCCAGCATTTCACAAGTGGTGTTCATAATCCTAGGGCTAAATCAGACAACTTACTTCCCATGAATCAAGTCTCACTTCCACATGTAGCTGTTACTTGGCACATGTGTATTAAGCATTCATCTGTTCAGTCATACAGGAAACTTGTAGGAAACAGGAAGGCTGATGAATAATATTGCAGATGTTTAACACAGTAGCTGGTAATCTGTCCCTAGAGAAGACAGCCTCACTGTGGCTTCACGTACTGTGGCTCTAAGGTATAAAATAATAAAATATTCTTTTATTTTAATTGCCTTTCATTTCTTTTAATTTAATTTCTTTTCTTTCTCCCTCTTTACCACCTAACTGGTAGTTTTGGAAAAATAAAATTAAGATGAAGGGTATTCAGGATCAGAAAACAAAATCATTTCCAGTTCTGTTCTTTGGTATGTACAGGAATATAGCTATACATTGAAATGTATGACAACCTGCTGCTTTTTCAAAGATCTGTCAGAAAAAGAAGTTACAGTATTGTAATATATATAGGACTCAGTTTTACTAAGTAATGAATTTCAAAGTGTTTGGAAGAAATGGGCGCTTTAAAAAAAAATTGAATTCCTTCAAGGAAATTGAATCTCTACAACTAGTGCACGTTCTTCAGCCAGTGACAGCACGATGTAAGCAAACTTCAAATAATATATGACATAGGATCTTAATTAAATGCAGACATTAGTTCATTTAACACTGCGTATTAAATGTTTCCTGCATTTACATGCTTAACTAGAAAACCAGTATTAACTGTGTCCAAATAAAAAAATACAAATACAAGTAATTAAAGACTCATTAAGAACTGGCAAATAGGAATAGAAATAGGTACAGGAAAATAATGTAAACGATAGCAGCAAAGTGGCTTTGTGTCATTGAAGATATGTTATTCCATTCAGTTCCACTGAGCTGTGAAGTTGCCCGTGACTCCTTCAACCAAAAAAAGGGTCATGGGATTAATTGTCCACCTGGGAGACTGACACTAAGTCTGAATTCTACCGCCTGAAATGCAGTCTGTGTATGCAACACTTGCCAAGCCTTTTCTTGACATCGTCAACCACTGAGAGGAGCCTGCAGGCCTGCATGGTATGAAGTAACTGAATCACAATCAAACCGTTTCCCACGGTAGCTTATTGAAAAATTTAAAAGGGCAGAGTTATTTAAAGAGCTAAACACAGTCAAGACTAAATTCAAATGAGGAAACCGAAAACCTTCAGAGCCCTTTTTACAACCTTGGTGAAGAGCAGATTTGCCCTTCTGCAGAGAACCAAATAGGCATCAGAGAAGGGAGGAATATGACAGGATCTCCTCTCTCATGAGGCCAGAATGGACACTTGTCACCTCATGTCTGCCTCCATTTTAAAATTGGTCATTGCATGAAATCAAAGTTGCTGCATTTTTCAATGTCATAGCTATAATTTCAAGTTATTATTAGAGAGCTCTTGAGCTAATTAGGAATAATCTGTAGAGAAAGGAGAAGTAATTTTCTAGAACATCCTGTGATTTTTAACTTGTTAGACTGCATTAAGCGTAGGGAGTACGTATAAAAACTGTCCCAGAGGAATACTCCTTGGGTCAGATGAAAAAAGGACAATGAACATGTATAAAAGTTTTGCAATGCTGGAGGTCCATTGAAGTAGCGTGCAATGTGGATTCACCTACATGGACACTGTCCGGTTAGCACGTAAACATAATATGATGTATATCACTGGAGTAGAGATTAAACATGATTTCAGTTCACATGAGCACACATCCACTCAGGAACTGTGTGAATTAAACTTTTTCATCTAAAAACTCTTCTGTTACCTCCTCTGCTTTGACTCAATCTGCAGCTTGCCTCTCACTAAATTGAGGTTCACTCCATCAATCAATAACAAAACTTTAATTGAATTACTTTGATTAAAACATAAAGAAAATCATTATGTTAGTGTGCTTCGATTCTTCATGGATAGCTGCTTGAAAGGACTGCATTTCCACATTTTAGTCATTTGCTTTTTGTCAGAATCTCCAGATGAATGGCATCAGGTCCTGGTGATTTACTGCTTACACCTTTCTCTCTTTGCTCCATAATTTCCTCCTTAGATAATTTCAGTTTCTGTACACAGAAACTGAACACTCTGTGTGATTTCTTGTGTAAATCATCTTTTGAATATGACTTTTCATTTCTTTCCACAGTAAAAGCTGTGAGAAAAGACATTCTGCTTTCCTTTAATTGCTTCACTTTTCTATTTGTAATCATAGCTAACATTAAGGTTATTGCTTGTGATGGAAATAGGTGGTTTGCAATTCCTGTGGGGCATAGTGGAACCCATTGGGCCTGATTCTGCTCTCATGTGAGCTTCTAATTACTTTACAGTTCATAAATTCAAGTAAGTACTCGTGATTCATAAAGACGTAAATGGAAATTTGGGCACAATTTTTTAGCATATTAACTTTTTTTCTTGTTCCACATCCCTTTGGAATTTTTCATCTACCCATGCTGGAAGGATTGATTTTTTTTTTATTCAGGTATACATAATTTTTGCAAAATGAGCTGTATTCATTCTAGTGGAATATCTAGGAGTATTTCTAACATTTTTAAAGGCATTTAAATGATGAAAATCTGAATTCCATGACTTACAGTCGTAATGGCCAGGATAACTCTAAAACTAGCTCGTTTTCTCCAGCATAAATTAGTCTGCACTACTGGTTTTGTGCTGGTATGGTGTGACTGCTTTCAGTGCTAAGGATAGAGTGGCTATACACTATGCAGATGTGTAGACAGACCCCAGGAATCAGTGTTATTTGCTAATTGAGTGATTTATAGACAGTCCGTACATGCAGACTGAGGTGTATTATAGCTCCGAAGCTGAGCATTCAGGAGCAAATTGTTGTATTGCCTGACTGAAGCCAGGCACGTGAACCTGGTTCTCTTGCACCTTTCCCAGGTAAGTGTGCTGACAGGATCTCATCTCTCAGACCCAAACACTGCTTTCATGCAAATGTTGAAAATAAGCATATTTTGAAACCATAGGACAAGTAGTTTCTTCAAAGATAGCTAAAAATATCCTGCACCTTAAAATCAGCCTCAAATGCCACATTTGAGAATGTCAGCTAACATCACTGGTTGGCTCATATGAACTAACTACTGCTGTTGCATTTTTCATATTGCATACTAGCCAAATGTTCAGAATAGCTCAGAGGCTGGTTTCAAGGGCCTCACTATCTACAAATGATGTGTTTTCAGAAGTGTTCCCTGCCAGTTTGATATTGTGGTGGGTTGAGGTTGGCTGGTGGCAAGCTACCCACCAAGCCGCTCTGTCACTCCCCCTTCTCAGTAGAACTGGGGAGAAAATTACAACTAAAAGCTTGTGAGTAAAAGCTAGTAACCATAAAGTACATAGTTATATCAGCAAGAGTACATTCTGTGGAAGGATGGGGTATGTTGTGCCAAATATAACCCAATTTAGGATTGTTTAAAGGGCAAATTGCTGAACTTTGCCACCGTGCTTTTGAAACTTTTAGGCAGTGTTCTAGCCCTGGCAAAGTTAGAGTGTTTGCAAAACCACACTAAATTCTAGATTTAATTTGTTTTAATAGAAGATAGATACTAGTTCAGGCTGCAGATTTAGATCCAGATCCAAGCAACCCCAAAAGCTGAATATTTAAATTTAGATGACAGTTCAGTCCATTTTGGCATTGCAGGCCATTTGCAACTTACTGATCCAACAGCAGATTTTGAGTTTTGTATTCATCACAGTGATATTTGGGGATAAGTCATGATTTTTAGCTCATACTGGGTTTATTTTCTGCAGCGTTGGGAGGTGGGGGGATGAATAATTTCAACAAATGCTTGAGTAATTTTTGGGAAAAGTGGCAAGTTATCTAACTAATCCTACTAAGTAAATAGTTATTTAAATAATACATATACAAGATAAATAGTAATAAAGAACATTATTGAAAATTTGGTACATGCACAAATGCAGTGTTAAATACAGTCACAGATGTATTTTATATTTTCCTGTACAAGAACTGTGCCAGTACAAAATGAGAATGGATTTTTAAAATGGATCGTTCCATTCCTCCAAGGAAAACACTAGTTTAAATTAGAATTACAGTTTAGGCTTACTATTTTCCTTCTCTTTCTTAGTGTCAAAGAATAAAGGGGAATTTAAAATTCCCTAACCTGACAAACAAATCCGAAATTCCTTCACAAAATTGCAACATTACAGAAAAGTTGAATGTTTACACAGTGTTTCATTTTGTTCCCACACCCTGAGGTAGCTGATTGACAGCCATGCTACCATCATTGTTGTGATTAGTTTGAAACAATTCAGGTGAGTGCTCTTGAGCTGAGGTAACACATTCAGATACACTTAATTAACCTGAGAGCCTAAAACCTGTTGCAAATAAGGCTTGTTATACTTCAGTAGCCTCCGTGGATGACACAGAATAAACTTGTTATCTAATACATATGCATGGTGATATACAGCTGTCAAATTTAATACATAATAGTCTAAAATCTTTCAAGTCTTTCAGTAGTGTTATTTTAATCTGAAATACTGTAAGAGTGAGTTTTGAAAGGCAAAATACACTTGTGGTCGAACATATTTTCTGAAGTCCATCATATTGTTCTGTTGTTGCAAGAGTATAACTAGTGTTGCTGACTGAAACTGAAGTGTTGACAAAATGTGAAATTTGAGGTAGCAGTACAATGTAAGTTTAAATCAGTAACAAAATTTTGTTCTTTTTATTCCCCCACCTCTGACTGCAACTGAAGGGCTGAAATGTATGCAGTTGTAGCAACTAAAAAACTGAAAGAGCTACTTAGTACCTTATAAAGCTTTTTCCTGTCAATGAAAAAAGCCAAGATATGTATGTTTAAACAAAAATCTTTGACTGAAACTTAATTATTTCATTTATGACTAGAAATACAACTGCCATTAATTGTATTTTCAGAAAGGTTGTGAGAGGGTTGGATAATAATGTAATGGCTGAGGGGCATTTGGATAATCTGAAAATCCTGGGTTTAAGCCAAGTTTTAGGACCAAGAGCTTATCAAATAAAATCTATGAACCTGGGTTTTTATCCATCAAATGAAATTGGTAGTTTGTTTCTTTGCTTTTGCATAGTTAAGGATTTTGAAGCAAGTTCTGTCTGGATGGACTTTTACTACTGAAGAGATCCATTGACTTCAAAGGCATGCCAACAAGGATCAGGGCCTACAGAAGGGTTTTATGATACTTTAATTAGCATAAATGAGAGCAAGAATTGGCCTTTAATATTTTTATGGTGACATAATGTGATGGTAAAATAATAATAGATAGACAAAGAATCTAAGAACTTTTACTCCTTGGTCTGTGCTTAACCCAAATGACTTTAGGAGAGCACAAAGCCATGTGTTTCACTTCTTCCTCATCTGTCAGATTTTGAGTGTCTAAGTTTGAATTCTGTGAAAACAGCTTTTCACAGCCCTGGAAAAAAAGTTTCATGTAAAATCTTCTCAAATTAATTTTAATACATGACTTCAATTTCATAGAATTCTCATAAACTCATTTTACACACATGCACGTATCCAC
>JAOEHX010056790.1:0-12969 GCA_025448015.1 Bolborhynchus lineola
CAGCCTGGAGAAGAGAAGGCTGAATGGAGACCTCATAGCAGCCTTCCAATATCTGAAGGGGGCCTATAGGGATGCTGGGGATGGACTCCTCATTAGGGACTGTAGTGATAGGAGAAGGAGGAAAGGGTTCAAACTTAAACAGGGGAAGTTTAGATTGGATATGAGGAAATAATTTATTACTGTGAGGGTGGTGAGGCACTGGAATGAATTGCCCAGGGAAGTTGTGAGTGCTCCATCCCTGGCGGTGTTCAAGGCCAGGTTGGACATAGCTTTGAGTGATATGGTTTAGTGTAAGGTGTCCCTGCCCATGGGATGGGGGTTGGAACTAAATGATCTTCAGGTCCTTTCCAACCTTAACTATTCTATGATTCTATGATTAGGAAATGGCGAAAATGTATGTACTTGATAATGATTAGTTTTTACAGATAATTTTTTTTTCCCAGTTCACTGAAATTTGCTTTGTACAGCAACATAGGAGACATTTCCTTGTTTTGCAGAGGGAAAAGCTGCTCAATGGCAGCCAATTGCCCTTGCTGAGGAGAGAACCAAATTCTAAGATGACACCAGTACAGTTTGCAAACTTATTTATTACTATTTTTCTCTTTGTTTAGCTTTTCCCCCACCTTAGACATACAGTCTAAAAAGCAAACTCAAACCAATGAAGTGGTCAACTTCACACTAAAATTACGTATATAGGTAAGACTTTCAAAGCTCAAGATCAAAGTCTTTGCTTTTGCCTAGTGACAAGCTATACCAGTAGGGAAACAAAGCTGTTCTGTAGTGACTGACCTTTTGTCCTGGGTTCAGCAGTAGCAGTCATTTTTCTCCTTCTTAGTAGCTGGTGCAGTGCTGTGTTTTTGACATTCGGCCTCGGAGCAGTGCTGATGTTTTCAGTTACTGCTTAGAATGTTTGGTCTGACCAAGGACTTTCTGAGACTCATACTCTGCCAGGGAGGAGGTGATGCTGTGAGGAAGCAGAGACAGGACACCTGACACAAACTGAACAAAGAGGTATTCCATGCCACAGTACGTCATGCCCAGGATGGAATAACTGGGGGCAGGAACCGAGAATGTTTGGGTTCACTGCAGGGTTGGGCTTGGTATCGGGTGGTGAGCAGTTATATTCTCTTCCCTTGTATTTCCCTTACTGTTGTTATTATTGGTGGTAGCAGTAGTGATTTGTGTTATACCTTAGTTACTGCACTGTTCTTATCTCAACCTGCAGGAGTTGTATCCTGTCAATTCTCCTCCCCATCCCTCAGGGAGCAGGGGGAAGAAAGAGGGCAGACTGAGTGAGCAAACTGAGTGAGTTAGGGCTTAAACCATGACACCTTTTTGAGTTCTAAAGTAAATATTCAATAAGAAATGGTGGCATTAAAAAAAAAATAACAACAAACCAAACAAACAAACACCCAGAATGCAACACTAAGCAATCTAATGTTTTTTGTACTTTTTTTCTCCAGATACCAAATGGTATTTTATTTCATTTGATATTCTGACTGTGTAACTCAGCACCTTAAAAGTGCTGTAGCATCATTGCCCTATGGAACTAAATGCCTGAAGACATAATGAGTCTGTGAAGAGCAAAAACCCTCATGTAGTGTAAACCTTGTGCATTAAGTGAGTACTTGCTTATGTTTGGCTTTTAATTACTAATGCACTTCTCTGCAAGGGTGCTAGCATACTATTTCTTCAAAAGTAGGAAACTTACAGGAAAGAAAAGCTACAACATGAAAATTCCTTTTGCTTTTCTCTAGTAGTGGGTTCTCACTACTCAGTAAATCAAGATACTGATAGGAAATAAAAAGCTACAGAAATTACCTCCTGCAAAGAAAATATGCATTTGATGAGCAAAGATTGCACTTTAAGCCTTAATTATTGTAACACAAGCAATTTTTGTTAAGAAAATGATAAGAAAAGGTCTTTGTTGAAGGTCTCCTTACATTGAAAACTGTATATATTTTTTTGCAATTTTTGTTGCTTCACTAGAAATGCATGAGTTGATGATGGCTGGAGGAATAACAAGAAGCCGTAGCAGAAATATGCATTGTAGCTTTGATCTGTCCGTCAACACAATGCAATGAACCGAGGAGAAAGAATGGATAATTAAGTCACTGCAGATGACTAAAGAGGAAATAAAGGAGGGAAAGAAAATACAGGGGCCTGAACAATTAATGCTTGATCCTGTTCATCTTAAACTTTCTCACATAAAAAGAAGCTTCTAATGTCACTTAAGTTTTCCTAGTTATATTTACAGCCTCTAGTTGCTCCTCCAGAAAGGGGCAGGCATTCTTGATGGTCTTCTGTCATGTCTGCCACCCCTATGGCAACATTGTAGGCAGTTTTATGGTCCTCCTTTGGGCCTGCTCTAACAGGTCCATTTCTTTCTTGTGCTGGGGCACCAAAGCTGGACACAGTACTTCATGTGGGATCACACAAGAGTGGAGTAGAGGGGCAAAATCTCCTCTCTCGACCTGCTGGTCACAGTTTTGATGCAGCTCAGGATACAGTATCTTCTCATCTGCAGCTAGAAAATCATAAATCTGCTTACTGAATGCAATTTCTGGTTTAATTTAATACGAAAGGAAACAGGTTCATGTACTCTAGGACTACTTCATAATGCAAACTCAAAACCAGGAGGTGGGCACAACTAGGAGACACAGTTCAAAGGTGCATTACTAATCCAAGCTAAGGCTTTAATGTAGATTCACCCTAAAATGAACAGAAATGGAAAATCAGGTGTATGAGAGATGCCCATAGGTCGCTTTCTGAAACAGAAGCTGAAGCACAGCTGGGATATGCTAGGATATCTCAAAGGGCATTCAATACTGTGGTGGGACACTCTCCAGATTCATCTGCAGATTTTAGACATTTCAGGTGTTCCAGTATCGATGTCTACTTGTCAGCTATAGCATTTAAAATTCTGCTACAGACAATAGAGATCTAGCAATTATTGTTAATACAGACTGCTGAGCTACTCAGCCCACCCAACACAGTCACTTAGACTTGGTAAGATCTTCAGCTTTCCAAAGATCACTGGTTATTGAAAGGGGATGCAGTTCATCTGTTCAGATAAAATATTTTCTGGTAAAATTTTAAATGCACACCCTCAAACATCTACTTTAGGAAAACATGAGTCTCCAGTGCATCGTGATAGTTGTTTAGGTGCATATGTTAGGTGTACTGCATCCCTCCTGATATGGATAAAAGAGTGTGAATGGTTACACAGCAGGGGTAAGACAGTGATTGTCATTAAACTGATTTCTTTAAGAAATGTTTGTTTAAGTCCCTTCAAAATTCCACGTATCTTCTCAAGTCTCAAAAGGCAGCACTTAAGAGATAAGCTCCTTAGAAATCACTTCATCCTGACTGCAAAGGTACATGTCATTATGCAGTGGGAAAAATGCTTTAATACTTGGTGCAAGAATAACATACACAAAAGCTCAGTCTCACTATGAGCACAATAAATCATACTGGTACTTTCATGCCCTCAGTCTGGCCAATTTTGGATGTATTCCAAGTCACAATGTCAATACATAAGAACATTTTTCCCCAGTGCTCATGGGAGATATAAATAATGCTGTCTGGCTCATAAATTAAAATTGCAGAACAATAGAATCATAGAGTGGTTTGGGTTGGAAGGGACCATAAAGATCATCTAGTTCCAACCTCTCTGCTACAGGCAGGGACACCTTTCACCAGACCAGGTTCCTCAAAGCCTCTATCCCTAACCTTATCCCTACATGACCTTCTAAAAAGTCCCTCTCCATATTTCCTTTATGCCTCCTTTACGTACTGGAAGACTCCTCTAAAGTATCCCCAGAGCTTTCTTTTATCTAGGCTGACCAATCCCAACTCTCAGCCTGTCTTCATAGAAGTGATCCAGCCCTTTGAGCATCTTTGTGGTACTTGCTTCAACAGGTCTGTGTCCTCCTTGTGTTGGGGGCCCCAGAGC
This sequence comes from Bolborhynchus lineola, assembly GCA_025448015.1. Lineage (NCBI taxonomy): Eukaryota > Metazoa > Chordata > Aves > Psittaciformes > Psittacidae > Bolborhynchus > Bolborhynchus lineola. The sequence goes on from JAOEHX010056790.1 coordinate 3,956, forward strand.
TGAACCGCATCAAATGGGTGTTTCAGAAGAGAGTTGCCTCAGAAGATAGTTACTACTATCACCAGTCACCTTTTCTTGTTTGTTTTGGTTGTTATACACAGAGTAGATTGGGCTGCCATACTCAGCTCGAGCAGATTTCCTTCAGTGTTGAAGTAGTTCTGCAAGAGCAGCTCAGACTTTGGAGGAAGCCTCTTCCTCCTGCTGGTCTTTGCTATTGCAAGCTTTCATAACCTTCTATATCATTGTCCCCCCTCCTCCTTTCTGTGTGTGCCAGTGGGTAAATTTTGGCATTTGGCTATGGGTTCACTGCATATTGTGCTCAGAACCAGGTGTCTAACTTTTTAGCCTTCCTGATGTTTCACAACCTCCTCACTGCCTCCTGCAGCTCAGCCACCTGCTGGAGGAGGTCCTCCACCTGGGCACACCTTTTGCAGGTTGGTCTGCTGCCTGCCCCTGCCCCAGGAGAAAGGTTTGAGTGCTTCCTGTAGTTTGAGGTCTGCACTGCATCCTCTCCTTTTGGCAGCTCCATCTCAGTGGAGGCATCAGCCACTGCTGAGGTATGTACTGAAGGCCTCCCACTGGATCTGCAGCCTTTGCTCTCAGGCAAGAGACTACTGTTCTGCTGTAGAGGGTCAGGTCAGATGAGTGCCTTTGGCCTATGCAGATGGTCGCATAATGGATCTCAGTTGCTGGGTTATGTGAACTTCAAGCCTTTCCACTCATCCAGTGGAATGCCTCTCCTTTGAAAAGGCACCCTCCCTGTACACTCTTCCATGCAAACTGCTACATAAACTGTGAACACACCTGGCTGATGACCTACGTCCGTCACTGCTTGCAGTGCTCCTGGACGCAGTGCTCCACAGGGCTGCCATTTTTGTGGGAGTGGGGGCTGGTTGCTGTTATTCCTGCCATTCAGCAACCTTCTCAGTTGCTCCTGTGTGAGCTGCCAGCTCATGGGAGGTCTTTGCACTCCTCTGGATTCCCCTGTTTCAGGAAACCTCCACATGATCCCCTGGTCCACTATGGAATGTGTATTCTCCAGAGCTGCTTGCTTTGGTGAATTTTAATAACACATAGATGAATTCAGAAAGTTAGCCTTTGAGTCATAAAGGGTTCCTTTATCATGGAGAATAGATATTAGATAAAAGAGCTGAGGAAAATTAAAAGCATTTGAGACATGGTGTCTTCTTGAAATCACAGTACTGTAATTTTTCAATTTCTGTAGCAGATTCTAAAACAGATTGGTGATGGTATATGGAGTGTGTCACTGTGATGTTTTCTTTTTTTCCTTTTACAACTATGACTATATCCTGAGGATTTCCTCATTTCCCTAGGCTGGCATGCCTTTTTTAACCTAACTGTTTAAGAGTCTGTATCTTGCAGCTTGTTTACCTGAGGTTTCTTTCTATTTTTGAGTTATCCAACTATTTTGTCATGTATCAACATGTAATAAAATTGGAGTGTTCTTTAGCTTTTCAGGTTTCATTTATTTTTCTGGCTTCTAGATTTCAGGTCTTTCCTTTCCTGTTTGACAGGTTTTAGTCTTTGGTTACTGTTTAAGTTGTCGCTTCTGACCAGACTTTGTACCCTTCTTCCTACACAGTTAAATTTTCCTTTATTAAGAGTTATAGTTCCATTTTGCTCTACATCAAACTACTTCTTAGCTAGCTACTTTAAAATGACAAACTTTCTTATTCTGCTCTAATCTCCTTACCTTACTGTAGGCTTCATATCCTTCTAATCAGGTACATGTATCCATGTCTTTTTGTCCTTTCAAACCCATACCTGTTCCTTCAGGCACTAAGCCTTGCTCATTGACATAATGGATGTGTCTTTCTCTGCCAGTCCATTCTCAGATGCTGGGCTCAGTTTCCTTTTCTCTTCTCTGCCAAGAGCTAATCTGTTTTCCTTCCTCTTTGCCAGCCTTAGATTCAGAGTTCTACTTATCGTTGCCAATATTTTTGTTGGTTGCCAAACATTTGAATTCCTCAGAAATCTGACAACTTTTGTTTTGGTTCAAATCACTTCCAGTAGGATTAAAGAAAATTACTTCTTTTTTCTAATCTATTTTCTTTAGTTCTTTATAAGACATAATATATGACATATATTCATATTCTATTATACGTCTCTCCCATTCTAGCCACTTAATCATCTATTGTGTTTTGTATAGGAAATGCATATCTTAAAAATCATATTATTGAAAAGCTGCCAATCTTAGTTCAAGCAAATTAATAGTAATGACATCAATGACAGTAGTTTACTTATCTCCTTTCACCTGAAGAAGATCCAAAGTGTGTGGAAACCATCTGTGTTATGTCACATCTAGCTGCACAAGAAATTATTTTTTAGTAAACTGAGTGTATAAGTTGCTTCCTTAGCTCTGTGTCACAGAACCACAAAGCAGCTTCAGTGGGCTTTGGATCTTATCCCAAACAGAAAACATTTTCCTAGGTACTCATTTGAATTATGATATGGACTATGCTACAGACTACTGCTGCCAGTATTTTTGTTAGCTGCCAAACACATGGATATTGTCTTATAAACTCAAATATATGCCAGATTCTGTTCTTTTCTGTCTTCACAATCACTGCCTCACAACCTGGAAAAAATTATATCAACTGTTGAGCTTAGTTTTTAGGAGCTGTGTCGTACTTTCAAATAAGCATTCTCAAAAGAGAGATTTTTCATGTCCAACTACAATAGAGTAAATTCTACGTTAACCAAACCCACACCAAAAATATTACTTCATTATCTTAGGAAACACAGAGTCATCTAATCAATAGCTTCCAAGAAATGGAATTTTGAATATCATGGAAATAAGTGAACAGAAAGCTAATGTAATCTGTGAACAAAGTAGCATCCAATTTTAACAGGAGAAAAAAGGATTGGATTTGCCTAATGAAAAATAGATGTCTGTGATACTGATATTTTTCAGTCCTTCTCCTAGCCAAATCATTTTTTTCTGCATTTTCCCCCTCATCTTAATTTAAATATACTGGAAAATTTAGCTATTATCTTTTTTCCCCCCTGCTTCTCCTTCTTTTCTTTGTATCTCTTTAAAGTTTTCTGGATCATTTGTTATCATAACTTCACAATTCAGAGTGCCACATTGTTATTCTAGTGATACAATATGATAATGCCATTTTGAGCATGTCCCTGGCATGCTTTCATTTATGCCTGTTGTTTTTTGGGCTTTTTTTATATGATTATGAACAGTCATCTCAAAAGTAAATGCACATTAACAAAAGTGCTAATAAGGTTCAAGAATCTTCTTTCATCCTAATCCTGTTTTCAGTTTTACATCTTCTGCTCGCAGTTTGCAACTTACAGCTTCCTCTTGACTTCTGTTGTCTGTTTGTATAAGCGCTTCCAGTGGGGAACTAGAAAGCTGCTCTTTTTCAGCTAGACTTGGCTGGAATATATTGAGAGCAATTTATTTCAGACCAGTCATGATGTTTGCCAACATGTGTAAGTTTTTATAATTTATACAAAATTAACTATTTTAAATATCTAACCACCCCATTTATGTAAATTAGCAAACTCAGAGAAGTTTAAATTTGTAGAAGGAGCTAAACAGTTGTTCCACAGAAAATAGAACAGAAGATTGTATGCATCCTACTTCTAAATGGTTTTTACCTTCCAAAAAAATTACACTAAATCATTTTGGGAAATAATCATTTTGGGAAATGATTTTGGAAAGGTGACTGCCTGAGCATTTTTATATCTTACGCATGAAAGCACTTTCCCCACACAAATTTCTTTTTTTTTTTTTTCCAAACTGGCCTTCAAATTTTTTCAATGTTTCTTCTTTTTAGTGATTTTTTTTCTTACCCTTCATCTGTTCCTTTGTTTCCATTTTACAATTGAAAACAAAGGACATACAGCATAAAGGACAATATTTTGGAAATAAATTACTTGAGAATTGGGTAACTGGGAAACTAAATAGCTCATGGTGATGAGCTCTTACTTTAATATGACATCTGGATAAGCAGATGTGATCCTTGGATGCATAAACAAAGGAATACTGAATAGAAGTAGAAATCTGTTCTACAGCACCAGAAAAGCTATCAATAGAATAACATATGTGATTCTAGCATCCACATTAAAAATAATAATAAAAAGAAAAAAAGTAGAAAGTGAAAATTAAGACTTTCTTAGAAAAAAAAAATATTTTAGATCAATCAGTTATTAAGGGAGTTCAATTCAGTGAAATTACCTGAGAAAGGCAGATTTGCCAGCAAAATTGTAACATGACTGTAGTGTGTGCTGACAACCTATTGAGGCACAAAGAGGTTCTGAGGGGCATGAGGCAAATGTTGATGTTGCAATTTGCTACATATTAGGATGTTTTACAGTATAAACATCTCAAAAGAAAGAGCCTGCAGCACACTGTTTTACAGTACTGGTAACAGTAATGGTTAGGGCATGATGGCACAGATATTAGCACGTGCTAGCAAGAGGAGAAAAGCCCTTCAGGGATCTTGGTTGTTATAAGTAGTCATCAAATAAGATTTCTCCTAGTAAAAATATCATATAGAAGGCAGAAGTGTAACCAGATCTAGGGACTGAAAGTGGGAGCCACTATGTAACCAATAAAAAGGCAAATAGCCGCTGAAATAATTCTCCTTGGGATTTGGTGTACTACTGTTTTTCTCAATGACTTGATGGCTTGGATTAAATGTTGCTTCAAAGGCTGTTCTGTACATCAGCCACGACATTTTGACTTAATATAAGTATCATCAATGAAATTTTATGTCCAGGATACATATTAGTCACACATAGATGAGCATAAGGGCTTCTTTGGTTATCTGAGTTTGTGAAAAGGGAAAAGAAAACCTGGTACAGACCAGCAGAACAGAGATAATAATTTTCATAGAACGCATGTGTTTAAAATTTCCCCAAAATTCACTGATGCTTTAGTACTAGTAGTAAGGCATCCTCAGAGAGTGATCTGTTTTACCTTTCATTCAGTCTTGAGAATCAATGCACTGAGTAACGAGATAACAGGAGCTTCCCTGGCCATGCTGAATGCAGTATTTACAGAGTCACTGGAAACATTTCCATTCCTTCAGCCTGCTAATATTTCTGCTGTCTTCAAGAGCTCTCTCATTGTCTGAGGTTCTGCAGCTTCAAAGCACTGTTGAAATGATTTGCTCAGATTCCCTTCTGGCCAGGTCTTGAGCAGTAGTGATCAATCACAATTGAGTTCCTGGTACCATGTCACAACAAACTGATTAAACTCTCCCTGAAGAAATCACAGCTGTTATTTGGCCTAATGATATCATCCGGGACTTTAAATTAAAACAGAGATTATATTTGTCTTTCAGAGAAAGTATTTTAATTTGAAAGCTCAGGATAAAAAATGTTCAAATCATGTCTAGTGACCATTGTATATAGTCAAGAATAGCAGTATTATATTGGCTTTCAGAAAAGTAGTGTAAGAATAAAAACTCTTCTTGTAAGATGTTCCTGTGCCTTTTAATGCTATAAACATTTTCAAATAAATAAGACCTGTTTTGCACGTAGCAAGCAAAAGATAGTATCAGCTTCATTACAGAGTCCAGAGCTACTCACTGAATGGCTGCAATGACCAACTGCTGTGATGATTCTCTTTGATAAGAGACATCCTTGCCTGGAGAAATCCCACTGATTGCTAAGAGACTTTTAAATAAGTTATTACTATTATATAACCTATGTTATAAAAATTCTGACTTTAGCTCATCTGTAAATTCAAAGTACTTTATTATGAGGAACAATGACTACATTTCAGCCCAGAAATGTTTTACACAGAGACACAGAAAATCACAGCTGACACATATGCATAGAGACTACATGCAATGTAACTACTTCTTTTAAGTGTCTCATAAAATTAACTATATTGATTTATACTGAGATTAGCTTTCATAGTACTGCACTGTTGCTTGAAATAAAATTGAATGACTCACGCAAGGAAATTTCCCATGATCCACAAAATAATTATGTTACTAGCTATCTTTATTTATAGATAAATGAGAAAAAAAAAAAAAAAAAAAAAACCAACAAACCAAACCAACCAAACCTCAAAACAAAACCAGAAAAGCATTGACATTTTAAAGAAAACAACTATTTGCTGACAGGGGACTATAGTGAGAGGAGCTCAGTTTATAGGAACAGACTCGAGGTCTGACTGACCTGTGCTCAGATCATATCTCAGAAGAAGAGGCAGAACATGCCTGCAGCAACATCTAATAAATATGTACAATTTAGACCATAATTTAACAGATAATTTGAAGCAGGTTTTCCCTGAGTTTACAAGATGTTCTCATTTTGCTCAGGGCAAAGGAGCAATGTCAGGAAGTATGCTGGTGCAATCTTTACATAGTATATAATTTTTTGTCCAGGACTGGGTACCTTGGCTCCACTTTCCAGAGAGCTTGCCTTAACATTTTTATTTTCCGAGCAGTGTAACAAGCACAGAGACAAGTGGACAAGAGCTAAGCAAAACTCCAAGGCATGCTGGAAAAATTCTGACAGGTATCTGCCAGCAAGCTCAGCAAATCTGCAATTTCCTAAAACATCCACCTATCACCTCACCAATTGCATAGAACCAGGTAAGACAGAAAGAGTTGATGGATCAGGCTTGTAAACCTAATATTCAGACTCATTGAAAGTATTTTAAAAAATTAATTCAACAAGCCATGTAGCTACCCACAGGAGGAGAACTTTGTCCTTTGAATTTTGTGGAGCTGTTGAAATGTGAGTATACTTTAAGCAGATGCAGAGTGGTTGAACCTCAGACTGATTTCTTCAGAGACCATGATTTTGGTTTCTTGACAGTTCAGGTCCCAAGCATGCCTAAAGATAAGTGAGAGTAAGAATGCCTTAAGATTCCATGCTGTCATCTCTCATCTCTTTTTCTTCCAGCATGAGTGTTACACTGCCCCTATCCACAGTGTTTGGGGGTGCAGGTCAGTGGCTAGTCATTCAGGCTAACTCTAAAACAGACTTTCAAATGTGAATGCAACACAGAATACAGAAATTGTGTGTTCTCTCTGCACATGCTGAGATCCAAACCAATTATATTTCTGTTGTTTACTTTGAACCAGACTGTTATTCCTTCTTCTGTATGTCCACATCTTCAGATTTGGCTATATTTGCTGATGCCTGCTGTGATCCAACTTGGGTTCACTGACCATCCAGAACAGGCAGAGGGGTACACCTGCATTGTTAAACAAAAACAGGCCGGGGAGGGTGGGGGGGAATCTGGGCCATAGATCCTTACTCATCCCTGCCACTGAGCTGTCAGATTGCTCACTGTTTTGAATGTTTCTCCAAAGCACATCTGCTAACAGAAGGGGTTAGGTTTAAGTAGCATGGATATCAAACAATCCTTTGTTACACGGTGGTGTTTCTAATCCTGTTTTAATCAGTAATATAGACATGGCCACTTGTACATCACAGTTCCAGGCTAATCCCTGTGCACACTTTGTGTTGAAACCATGGTACAGAGGACTGATTAATGCACATCCACCACCCTAACATGGATTCAGGACATGCCCAGCACAGGCAGAGAGACCAGGGAAATGGAATGTGCTTTTAGGTTCTGATGTATAGGCATCACTTTACTGAAGTAAGTTTTTTAAGATAAAAGTGAGTATGGATTTTTTTAACCAGCATGAAAAAGGGAAACATTTTATACCCTGAGCATCCTGAAGATTAGAATGTTCTTTATGAATTTTTTCTTTTAAATTAGGCCCATATAGTGTTTTCTCAGAAAGAAAAATATACAGTTATATTGTTCTCCATTTTCATTCCAAGAGATATTCAGTTCCTCTCTGCCTGTATGGGAAAATGATTTATTTTATGTTAGTGTTTTGTGTTGCAATAACACATTAATATTAATATATGAAAAGACTTAAAAATGATGTAAGGCATCAAACATACTTTTTGTCAGAAGCAGGTTTTCTTTCTCATTCTTTATTTTAAGGATAAGGATATCAGAAACATACAATCCTTAAGTTCCCTTATGGCTCTAAGGATGGTTTTATAGCGTAACATTTTGCGAAAAGCAGCAGAGAAACCCAGAAAAACAAGGTGAAACTCCATGACTAGTACTAGCAGCAATCAGAATATGCTATGATGAAACTTTAGCTTTTTTCACAGTTTTTTTAGGGAATGGTGTCGGAGCGTGTGGGTGTATAAATTTGGGGTTTTTTGCTTATAACCTCAGCTCCTGGAATCAAGTGATTATAGCAGATGTTAAAGTTTAATTTCTCGTTAAGAAAATTCATACCCTTCACAGTTGAGGGAGAGCTTTAAGACATGAATTACAAATTCCAATTGAAAAAAAAAATAAAAAGAGCCATCCTAAAAGCTGTGATTTCTTCATATTGGGGTAAAAATTTCTGAATGTTTCTATTGGAACACAGTTCAATAAAATTACACATGGCCAAGCTGCCATATGAGTCTACAGATTGAGTCCCAGATCCTGTACGCTACAGAAATAATCAGAGAAAGGGGTTATGCTCACTATAGCATATATGCATATATTCCCAACTCAAACGCAACATATTATTCACAGTGATTTCAACAAGCAGAAGGGAAGAATAGCAAAGTACCAGCAAGATCCATTTGCAGTCTAAAAGTGACTGAAATATTTATTACCTAGAATGCTTTATCTCTGAAAGTTTTTCTCTTAAGGCATACTGAAGATACACTCTTTTCACTTTTTGTGCTATTAACATATCTACAAGAACCACAAGCTTCTATGTAACAAAAAAGCCCAGAAAGAGTTTCAATTTTCAGAGGAGAACCTGGGCTGGTCAGACTCCATCTTCAAACCAGGGGGCTATACATCAGTGTTCTACCTAAAAATCATCTTCACCTCACCCTCCTCCAATTTTTATACCATGCTGCACTTCTGACTTTCCTCAGTTTTGAAATATGGTTTCCTTTTTTAAGAACTGTCGTGGTTTAAGCTGTAAATCAGCCATGCAGTTTGTTCATTCACTTCCCCCTCCTAAAAGACCTGTAGT
>JAOEHX010056791.1:0-13176 GCA_025448015.1 Bolborhynchus lineola
TTTGGACACATGTTAATAAACTGCTGTGATGACACACAGTAGTATACAATACTGTCTGTGGGAAAGCAACATTCAATAACACACATGCCATTTATAATATTTCAGTCATTGGTAATCTGAATGTGTATGTTGGTTGGTCACCAAACTGTATGCAGTGTACATAATATGTAGGAGAAATACGACATATTCTTACCTGGATCGTGTGGTAAATATGCATGAGATATTTTATGGTTTTTCCTTATCCTCGTCAAAGAACAAGCATTGTTTTTTATTACAAAGTGAGAGTAATGGCTTCAAAACACTTTGATCCTATCTTGCTGAGGTAACACAGATGATTAATTAGAAGTTCACAAAAGCTTGTTGATGCACAGGAATAATAACGATGAAGTTGAGTTTAGCCAATACCTTTTGTGAGATATTAATTATATATGTATATTATTTGTTTAGTCCTGAAAATAGCAAACACTGAGTAGGAGTGAGTGATACATTTCCAATATATGAAAAGTTTTAGTTTATTAGATATGACTTAGGTTTTACTGAATTTTAAATTGAAATTTTGGGACAATATTAAAAGGAGAGTCCTTATAAGTGTGGTTTGTAATTTTGTCTTTCAGAGTAATTCTCCCATAACAACAATGAAGATTTCATCTAAAAAGGTAAAGAAAAGTGGAATGCTGACTCAATGCTTACTAAATGAGAAGCAAATTGACTTAAAGATGTTAGAATAGCAATTGTTGTGCACAATACTAAATATAGACAGGAGATTTTCCATGAAAAATATGAAGAAACTTGACTGGAGCCTGCATGAGCTATTTAAATGCCCCAGAGCCACTAAGATAAACCAATTTCTATTCATTGTGTAACATTTCTAACTCACTGAAAGTGTAAGTTTTTTTGGTTTGTTTGACAATTAAAGAAAAAAAAGTGTACTGAAAATTTGCCCTCCCCATTTTTTATATAAGTCCTAAATCGAAGTTTTCCCTTGGAAGCCTGATCCATGTAGAAGGGCAGTTTAGGGGCTAGTAAGTTGGTTTAGTAGTAATAAACAATGGCAATAAAAATTGATGAAAATAGCTGAAAAGATTGCTTCTCCAATGTTAAACATCCAAACTAAAACTATGTATTCTATGACTTTTCAAGCAACACATTGCTAAGTGTTTTACAAAACTGCTAATAAACATTATTCACAAAGTTGTGTTCCCTGTAATTTTTTATCTTTATGACAAAAAAGATCAGGGGACTTTCAAGGCTTTTGTTCAATATTAATTTATATTCTAAGAATAATTAAATTGTTTCTGAGTAAAGCAGCCAATTTGATCCAGATTTTAATGATGACCTATGCACTTTGAAGTTCTTTTGCAAAAGCTGTCATTTATTATGAAAGTTCTTTTGTATTATTTTTCCAGGTATATAAGGCTATCAGAATCTGGCCATAAGCCTCAACATAATCTCTAGGCTTTATGTCTTGGAAATCTATGCACTGGAGAATCCAACTAGGAACTCTGCATAATATTTATTGAAGTGATTATATGCAGAGAAAATACTTAGTTCAAAGGCTTGAGTCAATATCCTACTGAAAAAGAACCAAGTTCTCAAAGCTGAGCAGTATTAACTCGGCCTGTCTGCCCCAGAACAGAACAATGACATTCAATGTCCAAAACCCATTAACCTTCCTCAGTGTTTCTAAATGTTTTCTAACAGGAATGTAGAAATACTATAGGCCTATTCACCTGGGAGCATTCTATTTTTCTAGGCTTTATATATATATTAGTGGCTTCCCTCTTGGTCTTGAGGTAACTCTAAAATTAATTGAAAGGGTTTTAGGTGTGTTAGCAGAGTCTCAGGTGAAGCCTCTCCACATCTGAAATAAATCTTTCCATTTCCCTCTACAGCAACAGTTGTATGTAAGCTCAGATGAAGGGGTCACCCAGGTATCCTTGCATCGCTGCCACATCTATGGGACTGCCTGTGCCGACTGCTGCTTAGCCCGAGATCCGTACTGCGCCTGGGATGGCAACTCCTGCTCCAGGTTTTATCCCACAGGAAAAAGGTGAGCAGTATTAATCAACCTAGTGAAGCCTGCAAGGAAGGGTTCTGCTATGGAGCCTGGGGTGCTGTAATGATGGAGAAATGGGACATCACTCTGTTCAGGAGCATGTACAAACAATACCTGTGTAGCTGTTGTGCTTAGCCTTGTTCATCAGCTGGGAGTGTATGGTGCAGTAATGTATGATAAAGAGGGTGTCTTTTCATACATAAAGTAATACATGGAAAAAAGGCAAAAAAACCTATTGCTTATAAATATGACTCCTTCTGTCTCATGTACACAAAATCAGTGAAATATCTGTTCCCTTCGTTTAAATTCAGTTGCTCACTATGGATGTAATTATGATAGCCCTAAATGCAGCAAAATATCTCTTGGGCTGTCTGAAGAAAAAAGTAAAATATTTTTTTTATTTCCACATTTGCTCCTAACAGGGAAAAATCACTTCCAGAAAAATTTTAGTCAAATGTGATTTCCATGTAATGCCTGCAGATTTGGGGTTTTTGACATGAGATTTATTAAAGCAGGCAGGGAAAGCAATTTCTTTTTAATTTACAGCAAAGCTAATAGTCCATCTCATAATTCTATGCAAAATAGGAGCCTTTTTCCTCCTCCCAGGGGAAATATTTAATATCAGGAGGCTGTGGTGAGCTCTTGTATTACTAAGATTTTGCTTTCTATGCAAACAAAGCTACAGAATACACAATAAGGTATTACTGCAGAGAAGACAAGCCTTTCAGATGTACACCAGAGCTTTACTCGCTTTGTGCCACTATATTCACTGCCTGCACTTGAGCAGCAGATGCAGAAGACCAGATACAGTTAATAAGCTTTACTCTACCTACATGGAGGGAGACAGTAGACAAAAACAGGCAAAGCTTAACTCTGCTCCAGTGACCCAACCGGCTGATGACTGTGTCATCACCTGGGATTAAAGACAGTTCATAGAATCATAGAATCATAGAATAGTTAGGGTTGGAAAGGACCTTAAGATCATCTAGTTCCAACCCCCGTGTCATAGGCAGGGACACCTTCCACTAAACCATGCCACTCAAGGCTCTGTCCAACCCAGTCTTGCTCACCACCAGCGATGGAGCATTCACAGTTTCCCTGGGCAACCCATTTCAATGCCTCAACACCCTTACAGTAAAGAGATTCTTCCTCATATCCAATCTAAACTTCCCCTGTTTAAGTTTGAACCTGCTACCCCTTGTCCTAACACTACAGTCCCTAATGAAGAGTCCCTCCCCAGCATCCCTATAGGCCTCCTTCAGATATTGGAAAGTTGCTATGAGGTCTCCACGCGGCCTTCTCTTCTCCAGGCTGAACAGACACAACTTTCTCATCCTGTCTTCATACGGGAGGTGCTCCAGCCCCCTCATCATCCTCGTGGCCCTCTTCTGGACTTGTTCCAACATGTCCTTTTGATGTCGAGGACACCAGAACTGCACACAATACTCCAAGTGAGGTCTCAGGAGAGCAGAGTAGAGGGGCAGGATCATCCTCTTTGACCTGCTGGTCACACGCATTTTGATGCAGCCCAGTTAGTGCATTATTGCAAAGTTTTCCTGACTCATTCCTTATTTGAGATTAAAAGGTAAAGCCCAACCTGGCCATGTAGCAGTTGGTGAAGTACCTGGGGTTTTTATTGCTTTCACACAGCATATTCAGCCTCCAGCCTGCAAACCGATTGTTTTCATCCATGGAACAAAGGTCAGAAGACAGGGGGAGGAATGAACAGAAAATTCCCCAAGTCTCAGGCCATCTAACTCCTACACTAACATAGCTGTTGAAACATATAATAAGCAGTCAGGTGTACCCCATCTGTAAAGTTTCCAGAGGGGTTTTGCCATCACTGTTATATATGCCCAGGTTATTTCCACTGGGGCTTGCTTCCTTGCTGACATTTTATTTGCAATTTGCTTTTTATATCAAACCAAAACAAAAACCTAAAAATGTATGGAAAAAAAATAATCTGTTTTTCATATGTGAAGGAAATGAGTTGTCCCTTTATCTAACAAGATAGATTATGAAGGAGAAAACATTAGTAATAAGAGCCAAATCCCATAGTCTAGACAGTAGTATCTGCTGGACATATTTGTTTCTTTCCTTCTTTTGACACTTTCGTCTCACTTGGATTACTCATGGTTCCTCATCCAACACTGATTTACCCCAAAACACCTGACAATATTTATTTTCTAACCATCACCTTCTCAACCTTTTTTGTTTTACAAATATGAAACTGTAATTTTCCATTTTCAGAACTGCTTAATGCAAGCTGCATGCCATTTCTGTGTGGAGCAGTTCACGGTATTCACAGTAGCACAGGAATCCTGACGTTCACTCAGAAACTCTTCTTTGTCTCCTTTGACTCGTATAAATAGTTCACAAGGGCTAACATCCTAAGGCATAAGATGAAATACGGTAAACATCAAAAATATACTTGGAATCTCAGAAATTGCTCCTCTGAAATACCACCTTTCAGAGGTTTTGTTTTAAAACAATGCAGTGAAGGATCAGATGACATAGGGTTATAAACACCATCCATGGGTGTTTGTGCAGTAGCTGGTATAATGTGGCCATAGGGGCATCACCCTTCGCTCAGTGGTACTGGAGCTCCAAGGGCTTTTTATGTGTTCAAGAGTCACTAGTGCATAGTTCAGAATACAGCTGTTATGTTTCCCAGAACCATCCATTTCCAACAATCTAAAATACATTTTTTGTTACACTTGATAAATATTGAACCACCTTACAGAATAATCAGCAAACAAAATAATATAGCTTAACAATAAGAAGTTCAGGTACCAGATCTTCATGCACTGAATTCTGTGAGCTATGACCCACTAGCTGAGGAGGACTGAAAAGCCAGTATTCTCAATCCCAGTAAGCTCCTTAGCTCATTTGCTACAAAACTGTGACTTTGCATCCGTCATCCAAATAATATAACAAAGTCCTATTTAGAAATATTCTGAGACTTGGTGAGTCTGAGTATCTTTTGAAAATAGTCACATACCCTCAAGTAGAGAACAGAACTGAATCTTAGCTCTCCAGAAGTCTGGATTTATATTTTAATTCAGTCTGCTACTAAGGTGGCTACAAGCACCAAATATAAGGTGCCTGCTAGAATCAAGGTGGTCACATGCCTTACATCATCATGTTCTGTTGGTGCATTAGATATGAGCACTGTCACGCATCTCATTCTTAAGTGCTTCTTTACACCTAAGAACCAGCCAGGGGTTCTGGCTTTGAATGTTAGGTCTTGCAACAGTAAACCAATGTATATTTCATGCATCACCTCTAACCTTTTTTCTATACCTCCTTTACAAAACTACTTTACCTCCTAAAACTACAACCATTTTATAAACTTCATCAAACTGATTATTCACTTTAACAGTATCCTTACTCTAGCAAGCCTACCAAGATCATGAACTATCCCTAATGGTTGATAGCAGAAAAAACACCAAAAAAAAAAAAAAAAAAAAAAAAAAAGAGTGTTTATTTGCAGTATAACTATCCTGGAATAATACTTTGTTTTCACAATATATTTCAGGAGGAGTCGTAGGCAAGATGTGAGACATGGAAACCCTCTGACTCAGTGCCGAGGTTTCAACCTGAAAGGTACTATAATTTGGAGATCCTCATGCTATATAAAGAACACGTCTTTCCTTTATGTGATTCATCATAACTGACATTATCTGTGTGGTTTACTGGTAAAACATAATTATTTTCCAAGTCTGGGTTTTGTTTTGATTTGATTTTAGTATTTTTCCTTGCAGTCACTTGAAACTTGCCTATATATGATAGAATGATGAACAATGAAATATATAGAACAGCATACATGAAATGAGAAGCTGACAGTGTTTACTAGAAAAAGATCCAGTTAATTTGAGGGCTTTTCTTCTTCTAAATACCTTCAGTGTTTATTAGTGCATGCTTATTCATGCATTTAATTCTTGGACCTCAGAATTATTCTGAGCATTTGACATGATACTGATTTTTTGGAGCACATCTTTCAGCAAACAGCAGGTTCTAGCTCATCATAGCCTGTCTTTTGAGCTATGATTATTTTCTTCTCCCTTTACATGGGAAAATAAACCATTCCAAATCTTTCTACAACGTCTTTTCCTTTGAGCTGTGCAACTCTTTTGGCATGGAAAGTCTGAACACGGGAGCCAACATTGTCCTCCCAGCTATCACTTTCTCCAGGCTGATGTACACCAGTCAAATACGGCCAAAGTCATATTAATAATAGACACATACATAAAGGCATCTTAATCCTCTTCGGCCACATGCATTTATGAGCTTGACAATGGCAATGTAAGACGTGAAATTAAGGGGAGATATTAGAGAATTCTTCTCCTTTCACTTCTGTTTCTGAGTTGGCATTTTGAAGTGCATTCTCACCTGTACCATCTGGAGACTGAAAAATAGACCTGATGGTAAATTTTTTATTGAATTTTTTGAAACAGTCCTGTCAGAGTTACATGTGATTCACTTAATAATAATTCCATTGAAATGGTCTTGGAAGTGTCTCCTAAATCAAAACAGACCACAACAGTCAGTTGGGCATAGGTCCCTCAGCCCAAATGTGGGTAATTGTTCTCTAGCTGCCAATCTACAGTGCCAGAGGGTCTTTCCCCATGACTCAGTATTAGGTCATTTTTATGAAGCTGAAAAGCTTGAGCAGGTAATTACAAAAGATGACCCCACCATTAGAGTATGCACCTGAGCTCTCACATCCATAATAAAGCTTAGGCTCAGAATCATGAAGTAACTTGAGCTTCATGTCCTGCCTTGCAGGCACGTGCTGTGACCACTCACCCATTGCCTTTCCCAAGGGTAGGTGTCTCCACTTTCAAGGTGGAAAATGTGAAAATGTCAGCTGTCTGCTTTCTGGGCTGAGGGGAGACAAATGTTTAGATCTTGACTGTCTTGAGAAACAGGTTTCTTGTTTTCCAACCTTTACTTTTTTTTTTTTTTTACTGTGGATGTATTTATAGGTGCATGTGTTTTAGCAACTTCATAAAGGATGTTTTTATGACAGCAGTGGCATATAGCTTAGGTAGATGGCAATTGTTTCTCCAATGGAAAAAAAAGATTAAAAGAAACAGCAACTTAGGCTCTTCCAAAATATAATTAAAACCATTTATAGCAAAACTACTATGTTTGGGGGAAAAAAGATATCTACCTGAAGGACAAAAGAGTAGAGAATCAGGCAATAGCAAGAAATCATCCAAGTTCATGGGGAACCAAAATCTTGAAATGAAGACTTTAAACAGTATAGGTTGCATGTCTTGGAGCCCTCAGCATGCATAAATTCAGTGGTTTTGGCGTACTGCAATTTTTAAATAGATATCAAGAACTAAAGAGCTTGCATCGCTGCTTTTTAAATGTTCTGGTTAATACTGTGTTTGCCCTTATGGCTGTTAGAGAAATGCATTTCTATTCTCTCAGTCTTTTTTTTTTTAGCATGTATGTAGTAGTATGGAGTAGGTAAGAAGTTATATACTGATCAATTAAACAGGTAAAAATGCCTTTCTATGGTACACCTAGTTCCAGTGCACATAAAAATAATACTGTGTTACAGCTCTGATTCTCCGTGTTCCACTGCTACAGATAGGTCAGCCCACAGACAGATGCTTTGCTAGCTTATGATCTTTGAATACAAGCATTTCCACATAATTCCCCTAAAAGGTACAACTGGTTGTAGTACAATCTCATAAATGTGCTAAAAAACTTGAAGGATTAGAACCAAGCAATGTCTCCTCCTTTAGCAGAACAGATTCCAATTTCACATATCAGCTGCTGAAAGAAGCTGAAAAGAATGGGAGATAGAGTGGGAGGAAAATCAGTCTAAAGACTGTGCAAAAAGAGTTAGATTTTAGGAGTGCAGACTTCTCGGTATTTTCATTTCTCATAATATTTGGCATCCATTGCTCCTTTCTCATCATGTAGATTGCCTATATGATGTCAGCTTTTACATCTGGAACTGTATTGTTTTCAGGACCAACTTTATGATATATGCCAAGCAATGAGCATCTGAAAGTTCCTGTTGGTAACTACCAGTTGTTCATCTGTTGAGACTGTAACGGGGCACAACAAGTCTAAGCGATGACATATACTCAGCACTTGCCCAGGTGTTGCTGGAGTGCTATAAATCTGACCCGCTCTTTGTTGCTGGCCTGCCTACGTACTTACTGCACTTCAGATTTAGAGCCAAGCCCCGTCCTTGCTTTGTAAGAGCGGCAGAGTGGGAAGCCAAATCCGCCCTCTCTCGCCTCCCTGTGGTACTGCACGCAGCTGAAACACACAGAGCTTGTTTTATGGCCTGCTGCTGCGTTTTGAGTCATACAGCCATATTCTCCTAGCTCGTAAATGGTGAAGTGTGAAGAAATATATTAAAAGCTTCATTCTCCTTTGGATAGTTATAGACAGGCTTTCTCGTAGTAGTAGAGAATGAGATCATTTCAGGGAACAATATCTCTGAGCTCAGCTATCCCATCAGCAGAGCCCACAGGTATCCTGTTTTTTTTTCAGAACAGACCATGTTAGTTTGAAAACACTGCTATTTGGAATTGGATGTGCTTCTTCACATTTTATTTCTTTGAAATTTTTGTGCCTTAAATTACTTATTTTTGGCCAATACCAAGATCAGACATACTTAATTTTACCTGTATTGCAAAGAGATACTCACTTTCTGTATCACATCCCCATTCACAGTATCCTAACCTGTTTTCTTTTTCTTTCTAGCATACAGAAACGCAGCAGAAATAGTTCAGTATGGAGTGAAAAACAACACCACCTTTCTTGAATGCACACCCAAATCTCCTCAGGCTTCTATTAAATGGCTACTACAGAAAGACAATGACAGGAGGAAAGAGGTGAGCAAAATGAGCAGTTGCTCATGTGTCAGCATCTCATTACTCCCCACACCAAACTGAGGGAACATTTGTGTTTTCATCAGACAACCCAGCTACAGTGAAGCTGGAGAATTTATGTGAATGCAGGACAGTGATCAGCACTTCACTCATGTAAATAAGGACAGGCTCTTCGGTGTAGCTGAGACTTTCCTCAGCCCCAATGATTTCTATTGGATCAGAACAGCTATTGCAAAATTCCTGTTAACCCTTAAAGTCAGGGAATTAATAAATGAATTTTTCCTTCACACCTTATTAATAGCAAACTCAAGGTTCGGAGTGCTCAGGACTTCTTATTAATCCAAGGAAATAGGCATAAAAGCAATAAACCGTATAAAGTTCAGGAAGAAGTCAGAATGCAGTAGCCGTTCTATGCTATTGAAGAGATGAAAGGCAAAAGTGGGAGAAATGTGAAAGGTTTCTTTAGCAAGAAACTAGTCCAGGCTAAGAACACGTATTGACAAAAGCATTTCCCCACCATGGTGCAATCACATTTTCCATTACTGTACTCTCTAAGGCTCTCAAGTTTCAGCACTGTAATACACAGGATGATTGTTTATGGGGCATGTGCCTTCCTTAAGTAATATAAAAGGGGAAAAAATCCATTTTAAATCCAAGGCACTTACTATATGGATAAAAAAGTACATCTTTCAAAAAAACTATTACATAATACAGTGTCTGTTGATAAATTATAAATACTGAAAAGTATTATTCTCATGTTAGGCCATTTTCCAAAATCAGAGAGGACTTTCAAGGCTTTCATGCTGTTTTTCTCACTTACTCTTCAAAGACCCAAGACATGTCCTGCCAATTTAGGTGCAATTCTTTAACTCTTTTCTTCAGCAGAACATCTCCCTTCTTGTTCATATGTTCAATAGCTGTATTGGAATCAATGCAAGAGAAACTAAAGCAATCAATGGGTTAATTACATTTCAAGCTGTCAGATTTTCTGGAATTCTTACCTCTGCAATGTCTACAAAAGTTTACTATAACAGAACAGCATAATAAATAAATGAATTCCAAAGAGAATCAGGCATAATGCAAAGTGCAGTGGCAAAACAGAAAAATCAGTCATAAAAATACCAGCGCTGGTATTTTGTCAGAATGGCTTAAATTAGCAATTTTTATTTCACAGCTGATGTGCAAAGGGACATGTGCACAGTCAGGTGATAACTCAAGAAGCTGTGGTACCTTGCTTCCTTCAGATGACGTGACCATCTCCTGGGACTGTCCAGAGTCTGAAGCCAGGAAGGAAATAGGAGAATAGAAAAATCGCTCTTGGTTTGCAATGAGCCAAGTCCCATCTGAGGCCACTGAGGTGAAAATGTCTATACCAGACTATAGACTGGAGTGCAGACACAGTTCTTCACAAGTTAGCCCAAGGAACCTGCTCAAGGTCAAAATATTTAACTAGCAGCCACTTTGTGTTCAATGCCAGCTCAACCACCCTTTGTCCACTTTTCCCCCATCAAGTCTCAGCAGCAGTCTCTGATACTGGAAGAGACATTCCCAGGGGTGTAACCCTGGCAAATAGAAGTTAATTTCCTCAGTTCTGCTATTTGAACATTATGAAAACTCTTCTTTCATGTAGTCTCCAGGCTTGCATCTTTCTCTTCATCCTGATCAAATCTATTGCAACATAATGAATAAAGTTTGGAAGTCATTCTTTAGTGACACCTACCTTGAGGTAGTTTCTCTCCTAACAGTAGCAATAACTGTGATCTCTGGGAGATGTGATAAAAGCAAAGTATGGTACCTTTAAGAAAATCTTTAGGGAGGAAAGAGGTGTTTGAAGAGAGACTTACCACAAGAGGTCCAATACTATGCTGTTCCATAATATTTCCTAAAAAGCTCCTCTTGACTTTTTGCCATGTAGGTCAAGCTGAATGAGAGGATCATAGCTACTGAGCAAGGACTCCTCATTCGCTCTGTCCAAGACAGTGACCGGGGACTTTACCACTGCATTGCAACAGAGAACAGCTTCAAGCAGACCTTAGCAAAGATCAACTTCAAAGTGCTGGATTCAGAGATGGTGGCTATCATGACTGACAAATGGTCCCCTTGGACCTGGGCCAGCTCAGTGCGAGCACTGCAGTTCCACCCAAAGGACTTTGTGGGAGCTTTCAGCCACTCAGAGATGCAGATGATTAACCAATACTGCAAAGACAGCAGACAGCAAGGTCAGCAGAGGGAAGAACCCCAGAAGATGAGAGGGGACTACAGCAAACTAAAGGCCCTTATCAACAGCAGGAAAAGTAGAAATAGAAGGAATCAGTTACCTGGATCTTAAGTTTGTTTTGTAGTAATAGATACCTTTGTCCTCACTATAGGGGGCTTATATTTGTCTATTGAGAACAAATTTGAGCAAATCTGATAAAAAAAATTAATGAAAATCTAACAGGTCTCAGAAAAGATCTATCTCCCGGAAAAATACAGTGTAACTTAACTAAAGAAAATAATTCAGAGCATTTTCTTTCCTAGGTGCTTACTGACTAGGTTAGGCTTTGTCCTAGATTCAGAACTGGGTATTCATCTTAAGCCAGATTCACCATTAATATCTCAGTATTTAATTACAGCTGAATAAAAGGTTTTACAAAATTAATGAATTATCTTTCAACTGTGAACCTGTACCAGCCAGACTCCTTGTGAAAGAATCTGGGTTAAGATACATGCTCAAAGCAGGATTGTACTAAGATTTCCTTGCATTGTATTTGAGAGCATGAATTTCTTCTTGTTTACTATACAATATTGGGTTTACAGATTTCACTCATTGTTCAGATTATATGAATGCATGTGATAGGAAACAAGGAAAGCATAGTAGAAATATTTCATTCATTCAGAGGTCAAATGAAGGAATGAGTGGGAGAAAAACAAAAAAATAATATACTTTACTAGAGGAAACACTGATTGTTGTGCATAGTATGAGTTGTAATAAATTAATAATGAGTTCTGGAATGTAACTTAAAATATCTTTGCTCATATTGATTTTTATTAAAATAGGGTGTCCTAAAACACTACATAGCTTTATAAATGGCACTAAGCTAACAAGAGAATGTTCTTCAGTTTTGAAGAACACCTAAGTGACTTAGGTATTTTAGCTATTTTCAAAGAATTATACTCCCATTTTTTTTGAAGGGGAGAACATGGGTGTACTGTATGGTGTTTTACTTCAAAAAGAGTAATACAGATTAATCTGTTCCATGATTAAATTGGAGTTGGCCTGAGATGTAGAAACAAGTCATGAGTATCTTTGAAAATTTTAAAATGTCATTTTTCTAACTGTTCTCTCAAAGTTCCAAATATTTTAACTAGAACTTTTAAATTAAACCATTTCCATTTTTACAGTCTTTGTACCCTTTTTCTTTCCAATGTTATATTCACAATTTCCTGTTATTTTTAGTTTTCTGATCAAAATGAGACAGGAAAAGAAAAAGAAAAAAAAAGAGGTAAAAATAAAAGAATGGATTTGGGTCAAAATTTATGCAGAAATATTTTTGTTTAAGAAGCAGCTGTCAGGTCTAATCAGTATGTTTAATGGAAAGGAGTAAATGCGCGTCAAACCATGCTAGGAAAAGCTATCACTTTCTGGTTTTGAGCGACACTAATGCCAGAAAAATTGAGACAAATCCTCCTCATTCAATATGTAAGAGTGTTCCAGAAGCCACTGAGGCTGTGTAAAGGAGATAGATAACAGGGATTTAAAATATATGAGTACCTTAGAAAATTATGGTTTATTCCATGATCTTTTATGATAGTATACAAAAATATAAACCAATGTTCAGCTCAAAACTGAGCTGTTAAGCTCAAAAAAAAAAAAAAAAAAGGTTATATTTCTGTTAAAAAAAAAGAATGAAAATAATTTCTGTATCCAGAGAAGAAAAAATATTTTTAAAAAGTTGTTAGTTCCAGCCACTAGCAGATGGATACTGTACTTTAAAACATAGTTTTAAACATTTTAATGGGTCTTTGTTGAAACTCTTTGGGCATTATTTTGATTCTTCTTCTATTAGAATACTCTGGGAGTAACTCTACAGCATGTAGAACACCTCTGGGTTTATGCCAGTAGGAATTAAGATCTAGTGCCATGAAGGTAACTCTGGTATTTACCTGATATCAGTTACTTTATCAGTAACTTGATCATTATAAGTATCACTTTATCACCATGTGATACAGAACAGCTGGGAAATGGGCCCTGAGTGATCAAACCACTTAAAC
>JAOEHX010056791.1:13186-28676 GCA_025448015.1 Bolborhynchus lineola
CACTTAAACACTGTCTCTTTGCTGCTGGTGGGAGCCCTTTGAATTTAAATTGTGTGTTTACTGTTTGCTTCAAAGGAGATGGCAATGCCAGCCTGCTCATATACTGTCATCTGGTTAAGTGCTTTCCTTAATCAGGGCCTAAATATATACTTCTACAACATGTAGCCACTGGTATTTAAGGTCCTTTTTATGGAAACCACCAGGAAGCTTTCTCTTTGACTAGAGAGCTTGGTGAGCTTGGATCTGGCCCCAAGAGCTGGCAAAGCAGAGTTTGGAGTTACTAAAGAAAAATGAAAATGAGATGGTTAAGGAAAAATAAGGTTTTTATTTATTTCTCTTTCCCCACCCCAGCTGACTTTCAGTGCAGCAAACTACTCTTTATTTTTCTGAGGATGACTGACTTCTGAAGTGTGTAAGTGACAAACCAAAAATTGAGTGCCATAAAATAGAACTACCTCCTGGAATGACATCAGTGCATATATTCTGTTTGCTGTCATGCTCTTCTTATATCCCCAGCAGATTCACTGCAGAGTTAGTATGATATTAATGTCTGTTGCAAGGATCATAATTGTTTCCAGCTGAAATATTGTGATTAATAGGTATTTAATGGTACAATTTATCCTTTCAGTGGTTAGCTACAGTAATATTTTAATAGCCCCAATTAGGCCTCAGAAATTAGTTACACTGTTTTCTAATAGAACATTGGCAATAAAGGATTCCTTTAAAACAATCAGCATAGCTCAGATTTTCATATGATTATAAAATAATATTTTTAAAGCTGCTTCAGATACCATTATTATGGTATGACTGTTTAAGGGATTATACTTAAACTAATATTTTTCCTGCTGCATGAAAACTACAGCATATATATAATAAGCTTCTGTCAGTGCGTAACTGGTCCAAGCTACCATGCTTTAGCAGCCTTCCTTTATGTATAGGGTAGTCAGGAGCCAGATGCTCAGCTGGTATAAACTAATGTGACTTCCTCACTGTCCGTTTTGCTACTGTGGCTTATACCAGCTGAGGGTTTGGCCCTCAGTGTACAGAAAAGACAAAATGCAATTTTTGTTTCTTTAAAGCAGCCCCTCTACTGTAGGTAACACCAAAACTTAAGATTGTAATATTGTTTGTGCTATTTAATACTTCCTATTTTGAGGATTACTAAATAATGTATATAATTTTATTCCTTAATAAATACAAAAGCAAAATGAGTTCTAGGCAAAGCTTCACCAAATGTAAAGATATATTCTCTGCTAAGAACTTCACCATGAACTGATTTTTTTTTTTTTTGGCTATTTTTATTTTGTGTAGTTTGTAAAGTTTGCTGAAATCTTGACCTAACAATGTGTTCTTTGCAATTGTTGTTCCTGTAGATATGTGTGTTTTATTAAGCAAATCTTGTTTTTAAAAGTGTAGGTATGTGTATAAGTTCCTAGCATGATGAAACTGTCATTACAGTGAATATGCATTATATAGTGTGTAAGAAAGAACAAAATGTAGTTTAACATAGTGCTATTTAATTGAATATCTAAAATACTATTTGCCTGACAAAATAAAGTGTGTTGCAACAACTTAAAAATTTGTTGGTTTCACTTTTATAGACGTGTGTTAAAAAAAAGCAATCCTATAGACTTTCTTAAGCAAGTTCAAGAAAATGCTTGGAGCATCAGGTATTGCACTGATCAGTTATGAGCCCTGCTCTGAATTCATGAAGAGTCAGATTCCTGCAGACATTACCCCTCATGAAGACCTGGCATATAAGCAGGTTAACTACTAGAAGTATAAACTCAATCAGGAATATCTGACTACAAAAGGGAAGTGTAAACACTTTCTGCTTTTATTCCAGTGTGGAAAACAAAACCCGATCAAACAAAACCCGAGTGTATTCTGTGAAATCCTGCTGGTGAAACAAATTGTGCTGTTCAGCATTGTTTTTCAGTTGGGACTCTGAGCAGCTTTGCAGGAGAGGCAGGCTGATGGGACTGCCTGCAGGGAGCCACAGCTTCCTCCCATATCCTGGCCTGTACTTGGATTGAAATAATCTGCCTGACACCTACATTAGGATCTTTTTTCCTGCATCTATCATCCAAGCAATGTTATTACTGCTCTTCTTATCATCTGTTTTTCCAGATGTGTTTCAACAAGAATGCATACAACTTCCTCAGTTCTTTGGGATAACAATTAGAAATTCCATGTCACAAATACTGACCTTCACAACGAGGTTCTGGATCATTAAGCTTGGATTTTGATTTCCCAGATAGATAGGTTCCTGCAAGGCTTTATGAGGTGTGAGTGGATAAGATTACCTCACTCCAGGATTTCCCTACTGGCTGGACCCTAGATGTGGTGATACTGGATAGTTACCTGCTCAGCTCTCAGGCCAGTTTGGGTCAGAAGCTGAGGTTTTGAGCACTCCCACATGCTGCAGAAAATGTTTGGATTACGCTTTAAAAAAGCTGGACATTTACAGAGTTTTACACTCTCAGAAACCTTTCCCAGATCTGATCCTCTGTCTTTATATCCTGTTCAGTTATCTTTAGCTGATCTTCTCCCCCTTCTGCTCTTTTCTCCCTCCCACAGGGTTTCAGCATGGTTCAACACTTACTGCTTTGGTTCCTTAGTTCCAAGCAGTGGCAAAACAAGACATGGGACTTCTCTGGACCTAAGATGTGAAATCTTCAAGGGTCTGATCATTCTCCTTTGTCTTTGATGTCTGTTGAAATATTTTATTTATTTGTTTATTCTATCTAGGAGCTACTGCTACAGAAGATAGACTCAGGTATCTCTTCTGATGACAAGATCTCTCTCAGGTGTCCTTAAAAAAAAAGCAGGATGCAAAACCAACACAGTCAATTGAGATGCATGCGCCCATGCAGGATCCCTACTCACAGGGCAGTCTGAAGTGCAGCCTCGCCTATGCAGCCGCAGAAGCTCAGAGAGGGCCAGTGAAAAGTATTGCCTGAACAGGAGGCAATACTGCTAACAGCGGGGTGGCTCTCAGTGCTACAGGATGATTGTTACCTCTAGAATTAATTGTTGCCTCCAAAATTAAGTTGGCAGATATAATTCGGCAGGACAGGCCATTAAAACAGGTCAAGGCATTGTGGCTTTTGCCTAAAGCAATGGGCTATGTCAGGAGACCAATATTTCATTATTCTTTGCACTGCAGCTGGCTTGCTAAGCCTTTCTCATGTACCACAAGGTGGCCTGGGGAGAAGTGACTTCATGTGATGTAAGCTCAAGTAAGCTATATACAGATATTCACCAACTGGTTCCAGATAGATACATATATAAAACTGCCTGCATATAAAGTAGCTTTTCTTTCTATGCAGTATTTGCTGATCTATTTAGGTTCCTTTAACATTAATGTGATATTTTATACAAGCATATAACATGTTATTTTATATTTTTATACATACATATTTTGTACATACAAGTAACTTCCTTTAACATGCAGTGTATGTGTTCTGTTTCAACATGGGCAGCATCAGACCTTGCAGTCCCAACACATCAATAGCATGTGTGTAGAGCAGTTACCCTCTCTGAGAGCATTTTAAAAGACGAGTAATTGGTCATCAAAAGCCCTTTCTTCTAAACACTCCGCTTTCTAACTTACCTACTTTTGCACTATCTCAACAAGAACTTCCTTCTAGCATCAGGAGACTAGCACAGTGTAAGGAGTGAAAAATGTGCTGTCATTTAACATGTCTAATCTAAACTAAAGACTGAGAGTTAAAGATGCTTTGGAATTCTGAACACTCCAAAACGCAAATTCAACACAGCTGGCTCAGCAGTCAACCAATAATTGCTTTACAGTGATAGACTGTCCTGTATCCCAGGACTCATGGTTGGATTCTATATACAGCTTTACAAAGCGAACAGCATTTGTGTATTCTTAGCACTGTATCAGCTTCATTACTCTTGATTTGAATGCCAGCCTTATAAACAAATTTTAATGTTTGCTGAGCTCCACATTCAAAATACTTTAGGCCAAAGGATTTCAAAATATCAAACACTTTTAAAAGCTTTCTTTTTTTTTTTTTTTTCCAAAGGAGTTTAGAAAAAGCGAATTTAAAAATGGCCGTTCTTGTCATCAAGACAATGGGAAATGAGAATCAATAGACAGACTGTTTTCTACCTGAGCAGCTTGTACAGCAACATGCAGCATAGGAAAAGTGAAGAAAAATACATTTGCTTAACCTTAGGCTTATAATCCTATTGAGTAGCTGTTGTTCCTTGATTCTTTGCAGTAGTTCTTTTCCCAGAATCTGTTCTCTTTGACTCCCTTTCAAAGTTACCTGAGAGTTACAAGATTCATGTTTGCTCTCAAGTTGGCACCTTAGGATGTGATGTCCAGGGCATCAGGCTTTTTGTTTGATAAGACCTTAGTAAAAATAGTATTATGTATAATATAATCTATGATGTCCATCTAAACAGTTTTAGCAATTGATACCATATTTGGAAAAAAAAATTACAGTTTTTTGAAGGCTTTTCTCAAAGTGCTGGACAGAGAAGAATAGGAGCCCAGAAAAAAAATGGGGCAATGCAACATGCCATGATCCTTAGATGAACACTGTGAACATTGACTTGCATGTTGGCATAAGACGGAAAAATATGATTCTTTCAGCATTGAAGTTCCAATCGTGCCATACATTAAAGCTCAGCGAGATTAATGTCCTTTCATTGCTCATAGTAAGGATTTGGTTGGGCCCTTTTGAGAGCTTTCATGTGCCCCCCTTAATTTTGTTAAAAATTCAACCATTTTTTGAGAGCTTTCAAAAAGAGCTTTCAAAAGCTCTTCTTTGTTTAGGATTTTACTCTGCCTTTTCTGCATGGACTGCCCTTGTTCCTCTCCTCAATTGAACTCAGGCTACTAGTCCCAGAGGGGTTACTTTGATTTAGCTGATTTAATTACAAACCCTGTTCACTCCAGTACTCTGAGATATATTGCCTATTACAATCTTCAGAAGATGACACACATCATTTGCTTCATCATGCTTTTCTGCCTCATAGTGTTAGTTAACAAACAAAATATAAAGAAGTACTTCCAAGATGTTTGCAGCCTTTGAGCTGTTTGTTTTCCTTGAACAAGCATCAGAACCAGACTACTTCTCTGAATGTGTATGTTCACACTCAAAAATACTTTGGTAATATTTTGTTCTGTTTTTTTCACCACTATATTCATATTGCAGATTATTCTTTATTCCATGCCCCAAAATACAACTACCCTAGCTCAAGGATTTTGTTTTGAGGAACTTGAGATAAAGTAAAGGATGAAGAGAAAAATATCAATATTTTATATCATACAGATCTGTTTTTCAGATTGCCAGTCACAAATATATTTAGTTAAATTACCTGGAGGAGAACTTACTCTGTAACTCAGAAAGGTCAATAATCAAAAGAACTAATCTGAGTTATCCAAAACAATAAGGACAAAAAAGTGTTCTTAAGACTGTTTTCTTTGGGGGCAGATATCAAATGCCTTTGCCATGTAAGAGAAAGATCACCTTTATTATCACAGCAACAAATCCATATGCCTCCTTCATGTATCTGGAACAAAAGGTTTTCTTCCCTTTCCAAGAATTCTAAGGGCTAGAATGATTTATGATATTTACCTATATATGGATTTGCCCTGTGCATGGATCTGCCCTGTGCTGTGTTGTCCACCTAACGATGTCTGCAGCTAGCAGGAAATGGTTAAAGCAGAGAATAACATGCCTGGTGAATTATCCAATGCTCCCAAAGTAGGGAATAATGTTTGCTGCCATTTGGCAGCCACCTGGCTCTCTGGAGCATGCTTGTCACCTCTCAGCACACAGGCTGTTGTGGTGTGGTACACACTGGCCAAAGAGCCCTAAATGGAGTTAGAGATGGTTCATTTTCAAGTGTTGCTGGAGACCAGCTAGAGCTTAACAAAGAAAGAATTGCTTTGCCAGTTTATTCATTCCTGTCAAGAAGGCAAACTGTTATTTTGAAAGGAGCTAGTGGCACGATGGCAAAAAAACACATAAGCTGAACAGAAACTTCCCCTGCATCCTCCAGCCAACTGTAAAGTCAGCCAGCAGAAATCCTGGAAATGGTACAAGCCTTGATGCACTGAGAGCACTCGGGTTTGGGTGCCAAGAATAAATCTCACTCTGAGGGAAACCTCTGAAGTAACTGCTGTTGACTGAGCTGTTACTGGCTGTGAAGGCAGAGCTGAGTGTGGCAGACAGTGTCATGCCATACCAGATGCTGCATCCCCACCATAGCCCCATTTACACCAGGATTGGCCTTGCCAGCACGAGAAGAGGAGATTGTGTAGTATGTCCCCCTTCCTTTGCCTCAGACTGGCAACTCTGGGCCTCTCCTCTGGTTCATGCCAGCTACTCTGCTGTCTCAGAAATCTGAAACAGCTATAAACACTATTTAACTGGTTAATTAAGTCTCTTCACAGCTGCTTTTCATCACCAGAATTTTGCAAAGCAACCATTAGGTCTAGGCCATTATTTTAAGTCCCTTCAAGCAGAGCACTAAGTTGTGCAAAGACACCTTCAAGACTTCTGCATCCCAAAGAAGGACACAGCACTAGTAAGGTTGATGCAATAACCAGGAAAGCTCTGATTTGCAAATAATGTTTTGTAGTGACCTTTTTCAGGTGTAAGATGGGAGAATAGTTTTTGTAATGCTTTCTGCATGCTGCACACCTGTGTTTCACTAAACAAGACACTCTTTAAGGAACATCACACCTTGAACTTGAAATTTAGCTACTGAAAAAGAGCAGGAAAAGTATAATTCACAAAAGAAGTAGAATTCAAGTCAAAGCTGCTCATGCTAAAATACCCTGACTCTTGTGCAATATCATAAGCTCCTTGGCTAGCACACACATCATCTAGCAATTCCTATTCCCAGATCCTAGGAAAGATCCAGCAAGTACTTCCTTGAAGACATATTAAAGTCAGCAGAGTCCAAAGTACTCCCTTTCTCAGTTCCTTAAGCCAGGTTCCTAATGAAAACTCCTACTGGTGTTAGTCACTCAGCTTGGATGAGTGAGGGCTGAATAAAGCCTGTGGGAATTGCCTTTCAAGGAATCATGCTCAGCCTCCTTTTCCCTCTGTCCAGGGTCTTCTGAATTTGAAATCTTTCTCACCACCTGATCATGACTGCTGTATATCCTCTCTTCATAAATTCATTCCAAGCCAAGGAGAAGAGCACTTATTTTCTATGATGTTATTTATTTTAAGTTACTATGGCCGTAGTAACCATATGAAAACTCAGGATATTGCAAACACACAGTAATAAGAAATTATTCAATAGATATATTTTAAAAAATAGAAAACTAGAGAAAAATGGGGTTAGTAGTGTTAGGAAAAAAATCAAAACCAAAATCAGAATTAAATAATCCCCCATAGATTCTGGTATAATGTAGTAAAAGAGAAATTAAAATGTAACCCACTGTTGATTTTATTTCCTAAATCTCTGTCAGAACTGTGACAACTTTGTTTATCTCCATACCTGAAACCACTCAGATCCCCAAATAACCGGTTTATTTCCTCCACACTGGGTAACAAGACAACTAACTAGTTTCTCCACTGGCGGTTCTATCTAGTGGGAAGAACAAGGTTTTATCTCACAAGTGGACGCAGCTCGGAACCAAGCTGGGAGACATACGACTTTGCAACGCTGGCTGTCCTGTAACCGTGCTGATTAGTCCAACAACTGTACCAACACCATTAACTGCCAGTTTGATGAATTGCGACAGCCCGGGCGTTTGCTGACTTGAAGTTTCCTTTGAAGTCGGCTAGGTGGTGCTAGAACACGCTCCTGCATTACATTAACGCGCATATGGCTCGTATTCTCCTTACTGTAGGTCGGAGGGTACTTAAAACTTGTTACAGCATGCCTCCATGCTTAAAAACTGTAAAGTGAGCCAGTTCTACGGACCATCCCTAGACCAGAAATTATTCACAGTGCCCCATTAACTAAACACTGTGTTGATTTTAAAATCGAGTTGATTTTAAGGACAGAAATCAAAATAATAATAATAATTAAATCCCTTCCATTACTATAGTGTACAGCTGCTTGGTAATGTACTGGTGCTTTCTGTCTCTGAAGGTTATTTTGTCTTCCTCACTGTCAGAAGTTATACCAGTTCTGTGGTTTAATTTTCCTTACCATCACATATCTTGACCTTGTTCTCCCTGGCTGTCTTTGCAGGGTGGTTCTGTGTTATTGTTTGTTTGTAACTCACTCGGATCTCCCAACTGAAGAAACACATGATGTAATTAATATTGGAGAGCTGCAGAGATGCTTGAGCACAGCCTGAATTTATATTTTCCTTTGGCTGCTCAGAAAATTGGTTATGATTCAAAATGAATGTGTCATCCCAGATCTCACACTCCGTTCTGTGGACAGCTACACATGCACAGCAACAGCTGAAATGAAAATGTAAGTCTCAGAGGATATTAACCTCCAATACATTCAACTTCTCTTCTCATCACTGACCCCAAACTGCATACTGGCCTTTCCACAAAGATAAGAAAAAAAGGACTTGAACTGCTGAAAATGAATTATAGCAAATAAATGCAATGTGTACCAATACAGTCCTAATATTCTGCTTGTAAGCAAACAGTTGATGGCATTTTATTACTAGTCCTGGGAGGATGATTTGGACTTTTCCTGATGCATGCTAGCTGACTGCTTTAAAGCCTGCAGGAGCAACCTGCCCACCACTGCACAGCAACTTCTAGCCACACAAGAAAGCTGATCACAGCTCAGCCACTGCAGTGAATGTGGTTGTATGTTTGCAAAATAGCAGGACATTCTCTTTTGCCTCCGATTTGAAAACTGAAGAAACAAAGAGATGTTTTTTTTTTTTTGTTTTTTTTTTTTTTCTGGAGAAAATGCAGAAAAGAAGAGAACTGAAAGAGAGAAAACACTTTCCTGTTAAGGTAAATATTGGTGCAGCTGTTTATTGCCATATTTACTGATGAAAACAATACCTCTGTGAGATCAAAGGGCTTTCAAACAAACATTAACACATTTTCTGGAGGAGTAAGTTTCAAATTATTGCAGAAAGACCTGTGTTGTGAATACAGAACTTGTTGATTCATTCATGTAGGCTTTGCTGTTGTCAGTCCTCCCTCTTGAGCAAGACAGATGTTGAGCAAGACTCAGGATTCAACATTGGGCTGCTCCATGTAGTAGGAGCTCGATGGAGGCTCTGGGCTGGATTTTCAGTGCAATCTGTACAAAAGGGAGGTTTCGACACTCAAATAGAGCAGTGTGCTGCTTTCTCTGCCAAGTGACAATCCTGAGCACTGTGTTATTGAGGGTTGTAAGATGTCTTTCACCTTTCTTCTCTTTCCCATGCAAAGCCAACCATCCTGAGCAAGAGAGACTTAGATCCCCCGTGTCAAGATGCAATGAGGGAGCTAGCCTCAAGTTGGTGGAGAGAAGCAGTTTAAAATCCCTTCTGGATGGGGAGAGATTGGCATTTGAGTTAGGCCCATGACCTAACCGAAAAGGGAAGAGGATAGGAGTCTGTGACTGAAAAGGGAAGAGGGGAGGAGTCCTTCTCTTAATTTGCTTAACTGGGGTTGCACTTAGTCTGAGAACAACTACAAGCTCATATTTTGTAATTGGAATAACATCTTCTATGGAAATGCTCAAAAATCCCAAAAGCTTAGGTAATAGGTATGTTCACATGAGGGCAAATGGAGCTTAGCTTTAAGAAGTGTCACTTAGGTCAGTGGAAGTTTTGATTTAAGCATCCAGAACCAGATGCAATATATTGAAGAGGCAGTTCTGAAGCTAAATCCCTTGGCACACATACCAAAATAAAGACCAGAACCTCCCCTTTAGTGCTGGGTATCCCTAAGCACACCAAATATCGTACAGGGAAGCGTGCATATGAGCTACTTCAGTTTCTTGGTCAAAGAGTTAGAAATAAGCCTTTATTATTTGTGGTATATCCCATTTCAAGCCTTAAGGTTAGAGGAGTAATGACTCACAAGTACCTCTTTTTGCACATTAACTATAAAGAGGGTTTAATCTGCTGATATTATAACCGTATATAACCTCTGG
The DNA here is from genome assembly GCA_025448015.1 of Bolborhynchus lineola. NCBI lineage: Eukaryota > Metazoa > Chordata > Aves > Psittaciformes > Psittacidae > Bolborhynchus > Bolborhynchus lineola. The sequence continues at coordinate 23,252 of JAOEHX010056791.1, forward strand.
TAATATAATGCATGCAATATTAGCTGAGATAAGCCTCAGCATATCTGCCTTCTGGGATGACTGAAGAGTCAAGCACTAGAATGGAGGAAGAGCAGTAACACCAACACCATGGACTAACCAAAAGTCTTCATATGTACCAGCTCATTCTGGGGCATGAACTGGGACATGAGCAGTGAGTGCCCTGGGCTCATTCCCCTCTTCTCTCAGCTTTGTGTGAAAGGCAGTATACTCTGAAGAGTATGTACCTCCTTCGCATTGCACTGCAACAGTGCTTAAAGGCTCCAGGTCAGAGCAGTAGTCTTTTACTGTTGGCCCTCTTCAGATAAACTAGTAGGTCAGCAAGGAAGAAAAGAGGTAAAAGGAGTCACGAGGCAGGATAGCTGAAAGACTGCAGTGAGGCTGAGTGATACAGGTGGGTATACCTGGATGTTCATTAAACTACCTGTGCTGCTGGGAAGCTGCTCCCAGAAACTGCCTCCTCCATCCTTTCAAGCTTCCAACCACCACAAGCAGATGGGAGGTACAACCTTAACATTCTTTCTGAGAGAGTAATTAGGATGCCCAGCACACCTTTATGACCACAGCAACCCACCTGATCCAACTTGATTTAAATTATCTCATTTAATTGCAGGAAATGGCCTTTGGCCTTATGCCTTTGCTTTTAAAAGGATTGCTTCAGCTCCAGTCATTATATTTATACATGAACCACCCACTTTGATATGGAAATTGCTGCAGCCCAAGGGGATTTCATTAAGTAATTAGGGAGGAGGGCATATAATGTCATTTGCTGTAACTGGATCTGCAGAGCTAATCAATAAGTGACCATATGTCCATGAATCAGGAGTATTTTGATACCCTTAGCACCCCGTGGAAAAAAAAAAAAAAAGACAATGCAAGAGGGTTCTCCTTCATCTTTGACACAATCTTGTGGTCTCAGGCATATTTTCATTGCTTAAAAGAATCGCACAAGCTGTGCTGTCATACCAAACTGAACAAAGAAGGCAGATTTATTGTCTGCCTGGAAAAGCGTGGCAACCAGAAAGCTTTGCACTTCCAAGCCGAGGGCTTCACAAGCACTGCAAGAGTAAAACCTGCTTTATATCAGATATTTCATAATCAGGCCATATTTTGCACTTATATTCCAAGTTTGCTACTTTTAAAGGTCAATTTTGTTCTGAGTCTGAAAGACATTTGTGGTATTAAGTGCTAATACAGCTGTAAATACTGCTTTCTAACTTTCTTTTTCTTTTATTTTTTCTTCCTGTTCTGTTGGCTAAAACTCTGAACAGCTGGTGTTTGCTAGATTGCATTCTTAGGGTGAAGAATTTGTCCTGCACATACAGAACGTGTTCATTCCTCAGGAACCAAGTGACCACACCAGAGCTAAACAATATGTATAGCATATGATTTATTTTGCACTGTTATTTCTCCAGATGCTGAAAGCTGGTACATTTATTAACTTTTGACTACAAACCACTGGTTTTCAGTAGAAAAATGAATACAAGAAAGAGCGAAACCTTTTACTGGGAGGTGTTATTTGGAACTTCACTCAATGCTTGCTTTCACACCTTCTTGTTTGCAACACTCAATTTCTAAACATAGGAATTACATTAATGAGTTTTTATTTACAAGAAACCTTTCATTAAGGCAGTGTCTTGAACCAGCACTGGCTGCACTAATGGAAAAATTTCCACCTATTTGAAGGCAGACCAGGTCACCATTTGCAATAGCTCACACATGGTTTGCAAACCAAACCTGTGCTATTTAAATGGCACGCATTATAGTCTAGCTTTGGGTTATACTTATCAGCTGCTCTTTTGGGTAGTTATCAGTCAGGTTCATGATCAATCAGCCTGCAGTCAAATTTTCAGGGCTTTTTACAACCAAAGCAACCTGACCCTTGGGCACAAGCTCCAGAGGTAGCTGACTGTTATTTAATGCCCACTAAAATTAATAGGAGTCATAGATGTAAGCAGTGCTTCAGTTTTGAATGCCATATGTGTGAAGATTTAAGCTCTGTGAGACAGGACTGCTGCCTAAGGGAAGTGAAGGTCCACCTGTGACCACCAAGATCTGGAACTGTGGTCTGGAAAATGAGTAAAGGACTTTTATCCTTTGATATCACAGTTACAGAATACCTCAATCCTTGCAAGAAATCTGTGGCTCTTTTCAAATCCTTTTCCTAATCCTGTAAAGCTCAGAAATTGATGGCATTTGAAAACGCCTGTGCACATTCCTAGCAGAAAGCCAGGCCCCATGAGGTTGCCAGCCATGGAGGCTGCCTGGCCTCAGACTCTGCAACAACATGTTGCCCCATTCTCTGACCCAACTATTCACATACATGGAGTAGATCACTAATATACCATGTGGGAAAGCTCAGGGCACACATTTTTTGCATTGAAGCATGGAGTTCTTCAAGCAAAGGAGCTGGATGGTATTTAGAGACCTTATCAGACTGAATACATCCAAGATGTATTTGTACATCTTTTTCCCTATTGCCTTCACTTTCATTTTGTTAAGCTGAGATAATAAAGTTGGTCAAGAGGGTGGGGCTGCACCCATTTGAAGGACCATGGTATGTATAATCTTCTCCAATGAGTTTCTGTTACCTCACTGCAGGTTATCTGATTTTAGTACTCTGAATAGTTGGAGGTTTCAGGTACATTTGTGAAGAGAGTTGGAAAACAGTCATTATCAAAGCAATAGGTGGTTATCAAGGAAGAACTGGGTGAGGAGGGTGTGATGCAGTATACAGCATCTTGGGCATGTTTGCAGATCTTGTAGTGGGAATCCTAATTTTATCAAGTGATACACTTTTACTTTTTGTTCATTTTTATGTGCTTATGTTATAACCATGTCATGCGTGCAACTGACTGCTTCACAATATGGCTTTTTGAATGTTTGTTAGTTGTCATTGTCTGCCTGGAGGAGCCACCAACAGCCGCTGCTAGGATGGCAGGAAGCAGACCAATAGGGACAGGAGTAGAAGAGAGTATTTTATATGTCAGCAGCTGTGTGTGCTCCCTGGTGAGTGAGCAGCTGGAGATGAATTCATGCAATGGCAGTCGGTGACGAAATCTTTGGCAAAGCCGGTAATGGAGAAAGTTTAATACACGTTACATATTTGTCATTTTAACACACTTCTACCACCTACTCAGACCTGGAAATGCTCTCCCTGCCCTTCAGGCACTCAGCATGAGCTCTTCATCTTCATGAGGGATGCCAAGCTGCGATGCGCCAAGCTTCAATGCAGCAAGATGTGCTGCAAAGCTCATTTGCAGAGCCAATTCGGATAATGGATACAAGTCTCTAAATCATTTAAAACACAACAACACAAAAGCCTTCACTATGGCAGCTGCTCCCCAAAGGATCACCTCTGTGCCAAGCTCAGTTTGTATGGGTAAAGCTACTGAAAACTCATTTTTCTTAAGAAAAAGTCAGGTGTGCCAAAAAACAATTTCAGACACTAGTCAAATGTAGAAGATTTCTTGTTTAAAATATATGAAAAGACCAATTAGGTAATTATATGTATGAAAAGGCTATTTGAGAAGTTTTATACTAAATTACTGTAAAATTTACAATGAAATCCTCATCCTAAATTTGCTACAACAATCTTCCATAACATAGAGTGACAACTGGACACACTTATATTCAATATCTCCTCATACTGGAGGTAGGCCAGTTAGCTGAAACTCTATCTTCAGGACATCCACACATTTATATTGCAAATACAAACAGAGAAGGAAACCTGAAGAAAGCCAGCTATTTGGCACTTTATCTGTTCAGCAACAGAGCTAACTTTTGATGTAACATCTTAGTCCTCATTTCTCTGAGAAAAACTGAGTACAGTTTTGACTCTCTGACCATATAATGTTTGATTTTGAAAAATAAACTGATCATCCACCATTGTGGAGGTTTTCTTGAGTGTTACAGGAAGTGCTTCCACCTAGGTATTAGGATGTCATCTCACTGGGATGAGAGATCATAACCCACAGCTTCTCCAGCACAGACTTCAGTATTTCTTTTTTTTGTGAGAAATTATATATAAAATTATATATAAAACCATACATACATATATACATATCATCCATCCCACACATCCACAAATAAGCAGTGCTGGGAATCAAGGTGTTCAAACCCAACAAAGTATAATTGAGGATATCTTCAATTTTAATGTGATTGAATTTCAGGGGAGATTCAAAAATTTCTTGTCTCTTCCCTAAAATATATCAATACCAAAAAAAGAAAAAATACATTCTTTTGACAGAAACCTACTTTTGAGAAATCTTTTCCACAAACATTTCAAAGACCTTTAATATTTTTTAATGTTTTTAGCTTTAAAAACCTGATCACATAAAGAAAAACATATAACATGGGGGTTTTTACTACGTTTGATTTTCTAAATAAAAGAGAGACTGCTATCCAATCTTCCTAACTCCAGGAAGCATACATATGTTATACTTAAAGACAATAAATACACAAGGAAGAATACATACTTTATTTCCAGAAATAATAGACATGGGTGAATAGTAACCTGCCCATAATTTCAGCTAGACCTGACCAGCTTGCTGAGGTGCTGGTTCTCAGCAGGGTTTGCACTATAAGTTTATCAGGGGGGACCAGAAATGGTTTGTACCCTGCACACCCAGAACACCTTGTAGACACATTTTTGAAGGTAGGCTACAAAGTCAAATTTGTACTTTACATGATTTATTTAGTTCTTGTCATTTGGGGCTACTATCACAGGCACTCTATTAATTGGGTTTTGTTATTATTGGTGCAAATATGTTAGCTCAACCTATAACTGCCTATCTAGTCATTTCATTGCTATGTGTGTGTTATACCTGAACACGAAAAATAGAAATATAACCTCCTTTCTTTACAACCAAATCTCATCCTGTAATGAAGTCAGTATATCTAATCGCTAGAGCCTTGCTTTAAAACAGAAAATCTGGGATGGATGGTGTCACCATATGTAAACAAATATTTTAAATGCGATGTTACACATATAGATACAGAGCCATTTCTGAACATGTCTGCACTCTAAGTAAAACTGAGTTCAAATGCTCAAGCAGGAGGTTGTAGTTATATGTCCTTATACCGCAGGAAGCAGAAAATCAGAAAAGGTGGGATTTCTGGACGGACAATGGAGATATTAAAGAGGATGATTCTTGAAAAGTGGGAGATGTTTTTTCTGATGGTGTGCTAAGGGGCAGCAGTTGGGTTTGCTGAGTATGAAGGTCTTGCATACTTTCTCATGCTCTTCATCAGAGGGTGGCATGCCTGGCTCTCTGAGCAGGCACTGTAGCATTTGCCAAATGGCAAGCTGAGCATCTTTCCGTAGTTCACAGGCCTGAGAGGATGTGATTTCTTCAAGTTCAAATATTTCACCATTTCTTTATAAGCTGAAATGCAGCTTTTTTTT
>JAOEHX010056793.1:0-15393 GCA_025448015.1 Bolborhynchus lineola
CATGATTAGTACATATTGCACTGACATACTCTTCTGTTCCTCAGCAATTGCTGCACCATGCAGTATTGACTTCTGCAACTCTTGAGGAGGCAACTCTTGAGGAGGCAACTCTTGTCAGACATTGTACATAGCCTTAGCAACTCGTACACCCACAAAAGTGCAGTTGTTGCAAAGATGGGTTTACTCTTGGAATCAGTCCTTCAGAAGTATTACACAACAGTGTTCTGTATCAACAGTATGGCCTATCAGCTTCAATAAATACCAGCTTTTTTTTCTGGCCATTCTGTTAATATACTTGGTAACCATATTCTCCTCTTCTTCAACAGAAAAACTTTCACTAATGATTTCATTAGTGAACCAGGAGAAGCAGAATACGTATACTTCTAATTAGTTATTATTATACATACCTATGTATAATATACTGTGTATTATATATACATATGTGTTATATAGAATGTAATGTATATTATATATAGTATGTATATATTCAATGTAATGTATATACATTATATTCTATATAACACATATGTATATATAATACACAGTATATTATACATACGTATGTATAATAATAACATTAAAATATTAATTGTAGTAGTGCCAGGTTTAAGCATAAAATAGCCTGTATATAATGTATTTATTATGCTGTCCAACTACCAAGAAAAGTGAAGCTTCAGCACATGTATTTTTATCTTATTTTAATGAAAGACATTAGGAGATAACTTCTACATGTTTGTGTCCCTAGAATTTCTACAAGAACATTAACCGTGAAGAGATGTATATCAGGTATGGCACTTGTTCTGTTGGATCTGTTTTGGAGAGGGCAACAATATTCTCTTGTGGATGTTAGCAACATAGAAACTACTCTTCTGCCCATGCCACCTTCCAGCTTTTACAGGGACTTGCTTTGTCTTTCTGTGTTGGTTTTCTCCTTTGCCTTTGTCTGTTGTGTCTGCGTTTATTTACAAGAAAAATATTTACATGCTGTCTGAAGGTGCTCAGAGGAAGGCAGATATCTTTAGTAAAGAAATAATGGACTCAGAGGCCTGATTTAGACCTTGAGTCTAGTAGTTCTTCCTCTCTGAGGTGGAGCTGAGAGCAGTTCACAGGAGTTTGGCTCCTCCTTCTCCTTTTGTGCAATGTTTCAGCACACAGGGAGAACACGGAAAAGTCTGAACAAATGCACAGCACTTTAAGCCTCTCAGAGTGTCCTTAAAGGTTCTCTGGGTGGTGACTGCATGGCATCTATCTTGAAGCTTCCAATGCAGATGTTATCTACAACTTCTGTGACACTTCCTATTCCAATCATTTCAATATCTAGTGTCATTCTTGTTTTCTCCTTTAATAGATATTTGTATAAGCTGAGGGATCTTCATCTAGATTGTGAGAATTACACAGAAGCAGCATATACCCTTCTGCTCCACACCTGGCTCTTGAAGGTTAGGTTTTCTCAATATATGAATAAGATCTTGCAATTTCCAAATTTATAAATTATAAAGTGATTGTCTTAATCTCTGATTTACTGTGTATATGTAACTTTCCATAGGAGTATTCAAGTTTCTAGTTAAAAATACTGTGGTAGGTAGCACAAAATGAACCTAATTGTTGAAATAGTGCTATTTTCCATAGGTGATTGAAAGCAACATATTGCTTAAACTAAATATTGTGTCAAAAGTAGTTTTCTTCATGGAGATAACTTTGTGCGCAAATTCTGAAACCACTAAACTTTGACATGGGTTTCATTTTGCCAATTTCTTACCATCCCTAATACTACAGTGATGAAAATTAATTGCAGTTTCTTGCAGCTTTCACAGAGGATGTCTGACTTTTCATTTCAAATCATATGGAACACTGTCAAATTATGTTTGCTTTCTCCTGCAGCTGGTAATGATTTTTTGCTACGAGTGTTTGTTGTCACTGAACCTGATGTTATAAATAGAAATGGTCAGTAAGATGCATTTCCATTTCAAGGGAAAATTCAGCATTATATGCTCTTCAGCAAAAATCTGATTTTTTAAATGGAAAAACTCATTTAAAAAGAAATTATGGAATTTCTTTTAGTGCAGAACAATATAACTGTGGCTTTTCACAGTGCTATTTTGCTTAAACATCGTTTTGTCTTTTCTGATCATATGAAAATATGAAGCAGATTTTATGTATTGGTATAGACAAAGATAACATTACATGCAAATATTTTAATCCAAAACCACCACATAAACCCCACATCAGTCCAGATGACACCACTGAAATAAAACAAATTTTCTCACACAGGCTTTTTACCCAAAATTTCTGGGTGAGGGGCAGGAAGGAACAGAGGCTTTTAAAGTATTATGTCTAGTCCTGGCTATCACATGAAGCAGAGCACATGTTTGAAGAGGTGATGGAAATATTCCCAGTGCCTCTTTGGGGTCAGGTAAAAAAGACTGGGGGAAGAAAAACCACTCAGAAAAGCCCAGGGGATCAGATCTTGGGGTAGGGGAGACGTGTCTGTGAAAAGCTGAACTCCAGAAAGTTGTGGATTTTAACGTGGCTTTATTCTCAGTGGTCAGATGAGCAGTGTGCGCCCCAAGTTATGTCAACAGAGTTCCAGTGTTCACAGACCTATCGCCAGTTGAAAGAGAATTTATACGAGAAGATCATAGAATACTTTGACAAAGGAAAGGTAGGTCTGATGAGTACTTCTCCTGCCAAATTTCTTTTTACTGTGTTACTTTGTATAGTTATACTTATTGAATATCCTCTGTATAAAGCATTTGTGTAGGACAAACTCTTTGAAATGTGGGTTAACTACAACTTGCATTCTGAAGGGCTATTCACAGTGCATATCTTTATATGAACATAGTTTTTTCAGTAACCACACTCACCAAGAAAGAGGACTATGTTTACACTGGTCATGAGCATCTCTGTAAGGCAGCAATAAAATAGTAGCAGTTCTTGACTGCACTTCCCTTTACTACACAAAAGCCCACGGGCTACACAGACCTCACTGCTGACCCATTTCGTCATTACCTCCTGAAAACAGACAGTTCAAAATGGACGTATTTACTTCAGTGAAGTCCAACAGTTGCATCCCAACTGAATATGTTGCAGTTTGATGTTCAGTACCTGGGGTTAGTTCAGCTGTCTTAAAACCCCTTGTTAATAAGATTGCCTGTCAATGCAATGACAGTAGGGTTGAGATTTCTGAAAATCAAGCAAAGGGCTAGAAAGCAAGGAAAAATTCTGCCCTGCTGGATAAGGTTCAGAACAACCCAGCCTAGGAGGACCTGGGTCCACCAGAAACCCCCTTTTGTCTCCTCTATCTTGAATACGTGAAAAGACTGACAGAATTTGTGGATATATTCTCAAAAGAGGACATTTCTATCTGCTTTAAGACCACTTTTGTGCTGCATACATTAAGTGCCTGTAGCAGAAGAGTATGAACTGTCCCAGGCTTTCCAAAGCAGCTCAGTAATTCCTCACGGTAATTTTCAGAGCTGGTATTAAGTTGTGTGGAAGGAAACAAGCTGCTACTCCAGGCAAGTGGAAATTGAAGTCACATAAATTTTTAGCTGACTAGAGGGGCTCTTATATGCAAGTCTACTAATGATTATGTGTCCTTCTGAATTTCCTGTGAACTGTGCTGGGTTTAAGGAGAGGCAGGTGGCAGTCCCTTTATACACTGCTTCTGTGCTTAGGGTATATTCTGCATGTTATGCACCTTAGTGTTTTTCTCTTCTTTTTTAATGTACCTGAAAGGTTGGGTGATTCTTTCACTACCTCATTGTAAGAATGAAGTAGGTTTACTTATTCCTTCCCATAATGAACCATATAACACTTTTATTTCTTACATTAATCTGCTTTCCTAAAATTTATGATTGCCTTGAGTCTTCGTTCTAAATGTGCAGGTAATAAATGACTTCAATTTAAAGACAGCATTATCAATAAAACTGTAGATAAACAGTGATGCATTAGAAATTTGTTGGTACTGGATTGCCTTTATGAGTATGTGGCTGTATTGCAGATGTGGGAAGAAGCCATAGCTTTATGCAAAGAACTTGCAGATCAATATGAAAAAGAAGTTTTTGACTATGAACTTCTAAGTCAAAACCTGGTAAGTTTATATTAGAGGTCTTAAAATTATTTCAGTCACAGGAATGAGTACTTTTGAGCTGTCAAATGATAGAGCTGCTTATGAGCTTGTTGCCTACAGTTCTTTTTTAAATTCATTTGTCAAAGAGTTGCTATGTTTTATTGTAACCAGCCACTGGCAGAGATTCCTAAAGAATTTTGTTCAAGTTGCATGGGCATCTGCCTAGTAAGGTACTTTGAAACTTCTATAGACGAATCACATGTTCTCACTTAGCGCAATTTCAAGCCATGTATAAAATAAGTGCAACTGGTTTTGAGGCCTTTGTACACTTTTAGGGTAGAAAAAGCACCTGGATTCATTTGTTTTTCATTGAAAATTTCCCTTAAATTTTAGGAACTGGAATCTTGACAAGCCTGAAGAATTCTGTCCTAATCGAGGACTGGGGGAGTAACACATCACAAGGAATTAGAACTAGGTCCAAAGGCTAGAAGGAAGATGAAATGTTCAGTTATTTGTTTCCATTAAAACTGAATTAATCTAAAGAGATTCTCTCTCTCCCCCACATACCTTCTCTTTTTCACCCCAAAGATTACACACTCACATGATCTTTCACAAATGTTTAGGGCTCATTCAATAGATATCCCTGAATTCTCTACAAAGAAACCACAGGAATCAAAACAGGATGTTCATGAACAGTGTTGTGTACAGAAAGAACTTCTTTTCCTCCCAATAAATACTACTTTTATCACTAACTAAAGGCTCAAGACAAGATAAAGACAGTATTTTTGCCAATTCCATTTCACTTGCAGTGTTGGGTGTCTCCTATCTATAACACAGGAAATACAAATAGTAGCTCTAAATGACATTTGGTATTTTAGGGAAGACATTCTCCCAAGCCCCTTACATGGTGTGTGTCCTTAGCATGATGCTAACGCAAAAGTGTGAGTTGATCCATAGCTCCGAAAACATTTGAGGCAGGGAGTTTTCCCAAGTGGGTTATTTCAGTAATGTTATCAGTGAAGTGTTTAAAGTGTTTGTTTTTCTTTTCCTGAAGAAATGAAGGGTAAGGCTGATTCTGAGACCACATAATTCAAGTTGAAGCCATACACATTTAGCTATGTATTATATTTGCATAGAAGAGTAAACAGTGTTTACCTTAGTGCAATGGTACATGTGTCGGTGATGATGCTGGTGCATGCAGACTGATTAGTGCTGTAGCTCACCGACTGATTGGTGGCTCTCACATATTCACTGAGAGCTGTAGACAGAGCCTAGTATTGCTGTGCAGGTTAACAAAAACAACCCCAAATAGAAGTAACTGCAGTTACTTTTTCTTTCAGATTCAACAAGCAAAGTTCTATGAGAACATCATGAAAATTCTGAGACCTAAACCGGACTATTTTGCTGTTGGGTATTATGGCCAAGGATTCCCCACATTTCTAAGGGTAAACCTATTTAAATTCCTGGGGTTTTTTTCCTTTTTTCATTTATTTTCATATGCTTCCAAAAGTATGAGAGCACTCTACTAACGCAAGTGAGTGAGGATATTTGGCATGGTTTTAGTTTTGCTTGAGTGCAGGACTGTAGAGAATCTGAATTGTCACTTGTAAGGCTGTTCATGAAATGTTTTCAGATGTGCTTAAGTTGACCATTTCTCTTAGTTTGATTGTAGAAACTGGAGGGTACTTCAGTAGTGAAGGTGATACAGGACAGCCAAATGCAGCAATATGATGTAATTTGGTGCGGGCAGCTCTTATGGTTTATGGGTGTTTGAACTAGATGATCTTAATGTCCTTTCCAACCCTAACTATTCTATGATTCCATGTTTCTCAGATGAGTCCCCGCACAGGTTATTGGTAACTTGACATTTTCTTGTAGAAAAAGAATCTTACATGCTACAATTAATATTGTAGCTTTCTTCACTCTTGAAAAGCAGTGAAAGACCTCTCTGCCAGTTTTAAAGGCCAAAATTGCCTTGAAAATGGTGGGAAAATATGCTAATATTACACCAAATTAAGCATGCACCTTTTGTTTCTCGTATTATAGAAGTACCCAATTAAATAAAGCAAACTGAAACACAAATCGGGTTAGACTTTTAGATTGTAAATGAGGAAGTCATAATATCAAGGAGAAGGAGCAGGATCAGGCAAAGGAAATGTATACATTTATATTGGAAAGCTGTGAAACCTGGATCCAGATTGTTTTTGAAAGAAGATGCTTTTGCTTGACAGACAAGAAGAGTTGCAGTACTTTCCTTACTTCCCATTCTGATTTTATTCTGCTCTACCAGAGCATTTTCAGTGCTGATGCCAGTTTGTTTTCATGCTGTCTAACAGCATCCAGTAGGGACTCTGGACAGTCAGTGCTGCCTTCCAGCACCTGGTAAAGTGATGCCCCTTCATAGTTCATGAATATTCAGAAAGCAGTAACACTCACTCCAAAATTTGGCAATTCTGTTGTGTGTTTGTACTGATAAACATGCATCTGTAGCTTCATATAGCCCAAGAAATTTATTTATTCCTTGCAGAACAAAGTATTCATCTATCGTGGGAAGGAATATGAGAGGAGAGAGGATTTCCAGGCACAGCTGATGAGTCAGTTTCCCAGTGCTGAGAAGATGAACACCACGTCACCTCCTGGAGAGGAAGTGAAAAGCTGTCCTGGTCAATGTATCCTTCAACAAGTGAGAGATGACAGAATGAAGGCGGGTTAGGGAGACCTTGTTTTTGCAAGAGTTTACCCATGTAGAACAAGAATTTCCTAAAAAGGAAGCAACTTTATTAACGTGGCAGCTCAGTTTGCACTTTGCTGTCCTTCATGTATTTTATGTTTTGTTCCTAAAGTGTTTGCTCCTGGTTTTCTCACAGTTCTAAGCACTGTCTCTTTTTCAGTCATCACAGAATCATGTAGGTTGGAAAAGACCCTTAAAATTGATTCCAGCCATAAACCTAGTCCACCACTAAGCCATGTCCCTAAGTGCCACTTCTACATGTAATACCTCCAGTGATGGTGACTTGACCCTTGCCCTGGGCAGGCTGTTCCAGTGCTTGACAACCCTTTCAGCGAAGAATATTGATTCAAATCCATACATGGATTACCTTTATTTTCTTCAGATGGCAAAACTAGTGATGAATGCTTGAATTGGCCAAGTTTAAAGCAGTGATTTGTGAGTCACCGCACATTCCTAGCTGCTGTGTCTATATACTAAATTAATGTCTTCCTTGAACATTGTTCTGAATGACACTGCACTTGGGTATCACCTGTATGTCTGGCAAGAGAATAAGCCTTATGTCAGTCTCAGACATTTTCCTAGGAAAATTAACTCACAAACATCACTGACCACCTTTTGAAATACCCCGAATTATTCTTGTTTAGAAGTACTCAAACCTCTGCTCTGCTCGGATGCATTGTCTTTTTCTTCATGCTTTGGTTTAAATCATTGCTGGCTAAGCAGATATGAAATCACCTGGTTGTATCAGACATTTTTTTGTCACATATTGATTTTCCTTTATTAATTCTCAAGGTAATGGAACACTTCACACGCTGTCTTAGGTGTAGTCTAATAGAACCTGCTGGAGGAGAGCAGAAGCCTGCTTTCTGTTCACATGGTTAAGCCTGAAGCAACAGTATTGCAGGCTTTCCTGAGGTCCCACATTAAGCTTGACAGCCAAGCTCTCATAGGTCTGATTGGTATCTTAACTAATAGTATTTTTTTAAGATCATATGCTTCAGTCCTTTCTTAGAATAGAATTGCTCAAATCTAGCAGGATATATGCACTACTTGTGCACTTCAGAAAAATCTAGCCAGAGGGCATGAGTTTCAGATATATTGAAATACGTAATATGATGTATTTACTTACAAATACAGTATTCAGCTTAAAAAAAATAACACTTTTGTGGAAAAAATTCTGGAGTAAAAGGGCTGCTCAGTTACAGATTTCCAAGATGAAATGCTAAACATGAGGAGATTACATATGCCTAAAGCTAAACAGCAAAACCCTTAACATCAGATGTTGTTAATGTTTTTTTTGTAAATTGGCAGAGGTTTAAAATTTAATGAAAGATTCAGTGCAATAAATTTGGCTACAAATACTCAAGCTCAGTAAATAATAAAAATGTGCAGTTCAAAATAAATATTAATATATAGACACTGGTTACTAGTGGCGTATTTTTCCTTTTTGGCAAAGCAAACAGCACAAATGAAACCCTGAAACTTGCAAATATTTCATCAGGAGCTGTCTTTTTTTATTATAATTCTGTTTTTCCCTTCCCCCCAAGCCTGCACTATTTCAAACCAATAGTCAATGACATGCCCTTGACTTGCACCATTTCAGATATCCAGTGTTTTACAGTGCAACCAGTCCTTGAGGAGCAACCCAGATTCAAAAATAAGGCAGTACCTGATCAAATTATAAAGTAAGTGAATTTCTGTAATAGATAATATAGTGGAAGTCAGGCCATGCTCCTAAACTGACCACTCTTACTTAGTGAATTCATCCATTTGCCAATGGATCTTTTATTGTCCTAATTAACTGACTTATGTATTCCCTAGGAATTTCATGAAGAATATCTACCACTTAAGGACTAGCATATGGTGACAGGGTGGGGAGGTGAAATCCATGCTTTGGGTCCAAGTTATTGTGTTTTCAACACAGTTTCTTGGATAAATGATGGAGAGAGAGGTCTTGGAGGTGGCTGGCAGCATGACAATGATTGAGTTGAAGGCTCTTGTACAACAGAATCTTGTTATGACTTGTTTTCCAAGTGCAAAAGACATTGGGCAAAATGGGTTCCATTTATACTATGGTCAGGATTTTGTAAAGGAGAAAAGGAAATTAATTGTCCAAATTATTTTGAGACCAGACTAGCTAACCTTTGTAGAACTGCTTGAACTTACTACATGCTCCTAATTAAGTGTTCTAACCACATATCTGAAAAGTGATAGTTCATTCCAGTTGCTGATGCCAAAACAAGTATAGTACCTGCTGGAATATTGGCTGACTTCAGGCTTGTGAGACTTTTGCCTCCAAATCCATCAGTATATAAGATGGAGAGAGACTCACGCCTGTAATGACACAGTGATGGAACTATACAGCAGTACCTTCCACTTTCTTTTCTTTATTGATGCAGATAACCTTAGTAGGTTGGATCAGAAACCATATGTTCCTATGAAATACCATACCAGCAGCTTGCTTAGCTCAACTGTTTTGGGTATCTCCATTTGTTTCTTTCTCTAGATTTCCATAACATGGTATGCTTTTACTGTAAAATATTTTTCTTTTCTCCACAAAATTAGCTTTTGCTGAAAATATAATTAATCTTTAAAGCAAAAATTGAAAAAAAAAAAGGGTTTTTGGGGGGTTTTTTTGGTTTGGTTTTTTTGTCAGAGAGACAGAACTGCGCAATCTCTGCTTTTGGATCAGCCAGTGCTAAAAGCTGAGGGATTACAAGTTCAGTGGAAATATGTGCTCATAAGGATTAGGAATGATTCATTAGCTGAACAGAATATACCATAACATGAATTTGCAATAGGTTTTTACACTGATGTCCCCCTCTGCAAGTACTTATATACATTTTCTTATCTGCCACAAAAAATTGTTAGTAATGGCTTCAGATGTTTAGTGTCTTGAATAACTCTAGTTCTGCATTGTGAGCAGAATTGCTAGGAGTGATTAAACTGATACGGCATGTGCTGTGGAGGAAGAACCACATGTATTTCAATTCAGGTGAAGAGCCACTCTGTTCAGCCAGTTCTTTTGAGCAAAGTATTTTCCTTTCCCATGTCATTCTAAAGCAGGCAAGCAGTGTGCATGCCACAGCAAGAGACAGGAAAGCAAAAAACTTTTCTAGACCTTCTGCTGTAGGTTTTAACATAATTACACCCAGTCACAAGCTGAAGGTTAATACTTGTAAAATACTGTGTGTTGACCCTGATTTATAGATAAATAGTTGTCTCCTGAGTTTTCAGTAAAGTGTCTTTTTTCCGAGCAGTACTCTTGCTTTTAATTAAAAACTCAACTGCCTCAAAATGAAATATTTCACCGTGATACCAAGAACCATAACTTTCTGTATTCTGCATTTTGCAGTAGTTTTTTTATTCTTCCAGTTTTTACAAGTCCAACAACGTGCACCTGTTCCACTACTCAAGACCAGTCAGAAAAGGATCTGTTGACCCTGAAAATGAATTTGCCGTAAGTAAATGAATGACAGGGTGAGGGATGAGGTTCTGGTAGCTGAGACTGAATTCCGATCTAGATCCTTTCTTAGTCTCAGATTTCTCCTTACAGACATCCTAACTTTAGGATCTGGTTCAAAAAGCTAAACACAAGGTTTCTATATTTCAGCATTACTTGTGTGTGTGTACTCAATGATACATCCATGTTTCAATTACAGGTAAACATTAAGTAGAGAAGTGTGTTCAACACATTTGTGTTAAGCAGTAACATTTTCTGGTGCAGATTTTCATTATGAAACAAGATGCCATGTAAATGAATCTCAACTGGTTTGCCTCTTGTGGCTGACAGCACTTGAATTAGCTGCCAGCTTGGCAATGAGAGGTATGTGTTGACTGCCTTCATCAGTCCTCCCTAATCCAGGCAGACTGCAGTACTATGTCATTTTTTTTCCCATGCCCTATGGTGTAATACTGAGAATGGTCTTTGTTGTTTAACTATTCTAGGAAATCTGCAACACCATACATTATTTTCCAGTGTCATGCATAAAAAGTGTGGTAAATTTCTGTATTGTAATTTTATAGATACCTGATACTGTATAGTTTGTCATGAAACTGTGTCATCCAGTCCTTAAGGTTAAAGCTCTGCTCTTGGGATAATGGTGGGAAAAGCTATTTATTTACAAGAAGGGACCATTTCAGTTCTGTGTGTGTTGATTAGTTCTGTCAACAGTTTCACTTGAGGAGCTTCTCACCCACTGTTCAATTCAATACTTCAGATGCAAACTCTACCTTAACATCTCAGCTTTGTACTGTATTACCAAGACTCACGATGCACATCAACTTCCTTTGCAAACCAGAGAGTTTCGAAACCATTTATGAATATACCTTGGAATTGTTTTACAAAACCTACATCGTTAATGTTTTCACTGCTGATAACAGTAGATAATATTCATCCTTGCTTCAGATAGTCGAAGTTAGATGAACTGATACTGGTAAATAATGAGCAACAGCATAAATGAACTAGCGGCATTTTAAAATATGAACAGCTAGTCTCGTTCAGAAGAAGAAAAGAAAGGAGCAGAAAAGGGTAAGAATGCTGGCAAGTTGATTCAGGAGTATTACTGGGTTTAACTGCGAAAATATGAGGAGGAAGGAAGAATAATCTGGGTAGAGGTGAGAGTAGGTCATTTAGTTGAGGTCATTCAATCTGTAATGACAAAAATAGGAATAGATACCAAAAGATGCAAAAGTGATTTTCTTTTGCCTCTGCTTTGTGCTACAGATGACATAATCTGAAACCAGACAAATGATTTGTGCAGATTGCTGTGCTAGATTTATTTTGTAGAGTCCTTCAATGCAAAAATGTGCATATAGTTTCCAAATACATGCTTAGACTCTGACGTTCCAGAAGGCAGGAAAGATTAAAGTTTAAATCCTGACATACTATTTTCTCCCTGCTATGTTTTTTTAATAGTCTATGTGGATTGAGAGAACATCGTTTGTTACAGCGTACAAACTTCCTGGGATTTTACGATGGTTTGAGGTTGTCGCCATGTCACAGGTGTGTATTAATATGCTGAGAGCCCAAAAATCATGTATCTATACACATCCTCACATGCAAAATTGTGAATTTATCACACAAGGCTATTTTAGTTCCTTATTTTTATATCTACAAAACTGTAACTACTTACATTTTATCTTTCTATTGCTAGGATCAATGTATCTTACACCTGATTTATGGCTTCAGCACCAAGTCCTAAGAGAATTGAACACATCTCTGTTGGTTTGATAAATATTAAGAATGTTGTGCATATACATGAACAACAGTTTCATAAAACCAAAAAGACCTTTTTATCTCTTTATAAACTTAAGTTGTTTTTTTTTTCTTTATAGACTACAATTAGTCCTTTAGAGAATGCCATTGAGACTATGTCCATGACGAATGAAAAGATTCTGATGATGATTAACCAATACCAGAGTGATGAGAACCTTCCTATCAATCCACTTTCTATGCTTCTGAATGGAATCGTTGATCCAGCAGTTATGGGTGGCTTTGCCAAATATGAGAAGGTAAGAGCTTTTAAGTCAATGCAAAGAACATATTTAGATCGAGTATACGATAATCCTCCTGCATCCTCTGGTGAAAGTGGCACTGAAATGTGGACTGGGAATATGAAAGCCGTAACTTCAGTGATTAAGAGATCCTCATATCCTGGTCACATCTGTCTTTGAAAGCAGAAACTAGCAACTAGAGTAACTGAAGCCCAGTATTAATTGCAGTTATGAGGGGTTTCATATGTTTGTAGGACAAAATACCCCTTTTGTGGCAAAATAGACTCTCACACATCAAAAGATTTGGCCTGGAGTGAATGAATAACATAATCCGACAGTAGATCTGGAGTACCTAGATGTAAGTCAATCAAACTGTCACCAGGTTTCCTCAGTAACGGCAGTTTCTGTGTAGCAGGTTTTGTTGTAAAAAATGGGAACGATACAAACTGTTCTGTCAATACATGGAAAACAGAATGTCTTTTGGAACTGAATTGTAGAAAATTTGTCCCGAAAGCCACCTTGTGAAGGTGCAGCAGGAGAGAAAACAGGAATTCTAAAAAATCACATAAATTCTAAAATATTAAAGTTTGGGATTAAAATGAACGTGGGGATACCCAACAGCTGCAGAAAAACCAAGTGCCATGTCCAGTAGTAGGCTCAGCACATCAGATAGACTCAGAGCTGAAACAATGCCATATGTGCATGTATATATTTGTACGTACACACATGAATTATATGCAGTAAGCGTGAGCTATTCTGGAAGAGTATGGCTTATACTATGTTAGTCCTCAAGTATCATTTGTTTAGCTATTTGCCAGTCGTGGACTAATAGCTCCATTCTGGTTTTGTACCTGGGGAATGAAGTCTTTGAGCAGCAAAAGGCAGTGTGTACACAGTGTCTGGCTCTGCTTGTCAATGGCAGAGAGAGATTCCTGTCTAAGGCTAACTTACGTCAGTTAGTGGGTACTTGAATAACATGATCATTTATCCATGTAAATCATGGTACTCCAAATACACAACTCTTTCTATTTTGAGTGCAAGCTTAATAAAATAATAACTGGGTTTCATAGTAGGGGTCTCAGACTCGGAAGTGTTGGATAGAGACTGAATACATTTTACCAAAGCAGAGCACCTCAGTCCTCAGCTGGTATGATAAGGAATTACCATCTGGTTAAGGAGTATGCATATGTCTGCCAATGCTGTGGTCACCAGTGGGAGCCACTGGATTAATGCAATAATGCAATGATGACTGATCTCTTTTACTGTCAAAACGATGGATTGAACAATTTTTTATTTTTTTTTTTGTCTAAGGCTTTCTTTACAGATGAATATAGCAGAGAACATCCACAGGATCTGGAAAAGCTGAATAGACTCAAAGATCTAATTGCTTGGCAGGTAACTTCTTACTGACAGCAATCATCTGAGCCCTCATCAGCTATTCTTTTTTCTGCTCTTTTCTATCAGAACATAGCATTTAGATGACTCACTTTTACCATTCTTTTGGGGGGAGGGGTAGTGGGGTGGGGAAGGTTGTGTTGGGTGGTTGGGGTTTTTTCCTGCTTCCATGAAGCAGGGAGGGGTAGAGGAAAGATTCTTATTACAGACTGTCCGGCCTGGTTCTCTGATGAGTTCATAGAGGTTTTTGGAAAAGGATTCACAGTAAAAGACTCTCTCTTAGGCTAAATGTTATGTTTCAGAGTATGTATAGCTGTAAAAGGACTATCTATCTGTTATCCTATTTAGATATTAGTAGTAGGAACGATGACTTCTGTTCTTTCAATTTTAATGTGCATGACAAGAAGCATGTATTACTGACCCATTAAGATCACTGCTAGAATAGCACAGCTATAATTCCTTACTCTGTGATGTAGCATGTGACTGATAATACATTCCTGGGGATCTAAGTGATCCTGTCTTTCAGGTTTTTTAAAATCTGGGCCTAAACTGGAGCAATGGCTTCATAAAAAGGATCACATCATGTTTCCTGAGGAGTGTCATCATTATTATAGTGTCAGTTGTTCAATGAAATGATGCCAAGAGTCAGGGGCCTTACCCATAAATCTCTGTGCCTCAGGGAAAGGAGTAGGCCAGGGAAGCACTTCGTAGAACACATCATTTGGAGTGGTTCATCAAAACCTATATATTGTGGGCTACACTTATAGTTAAAAGGGCCAGGATTTCAAATCCAGGTTGTATTCCTGAAGGCAAACCAGAGTGTGACAAAAGTCATAAGCCTTCATGAATTTCTGGGGAAACAAAAAATTGCAAATGTTAGGAATTCTCTTGGGAAATGGCTTTCCTAGAAGTGGGTGTTTCTTGGTTTCTGTTTGTTTGTGGGATGGTTTTTTTTTGCATGAGAAATGGAATGCTAGTTGCTCTCAGGAGTTACATTCATGCTCAGTGAACCTTCAAGATTGCTGCTACTTGCCTTTTGTGTGACAAATAGCATGGAAAGCTGTTAGTAAGTATTTATAAGCTTTATCTCCAGGGGAAAAATGGAATATTCTGCCTCTACTAGCATCAAGGTTATTTGTTGTCTTGGTTTGGTTTGGGTAATTTATGCATTTATTTATTTATTATTTATACATAAATAATTATATAACCAGCTCTCTCTATATATATAACCAATAACATATATAACCAATCCTGCAGGAACCTTTTTGTCCTCAAAGAGGAAAATTCACCTATTAGAGGTGGTAGCAGAAACCCCCCTCTATTTTCACTGAGATTCAAGGGAGAATGGCTTTCTTTATTGACCTAAGCATTTGTCATGATAATGGAGGGAAGAAAAACATGACCTTAGAAATCATCAATTCTATTTGCATTATCTAGTCTAAATAAAAATTATTACTATCTATATTTATATTGATGCTCATCAATTTATACCAGTGCTACGAGGGCTGGAGCAGCTCTGCTCTGGAGCCAGGCTGGGAGAGCTGAGCTGGTTCAGCTTGGAGAAGAGAAGGCTCCTGGGAGACCTTAGAGCAGCTCCAGTGCCTAAAGGGGCTACAGGAACTCTGGAGAGGGGCTTTGGACATGGGATGGAGGGACAGGACAGGGGAATGGCTTTAACTGCCAGAGGGGAGACTGAGAT
>JAOEHX010056794.1:3702-27707 GCA_025448015.1 Bolborhynchus lineola
GGTTATAAACAGGTACCTGAAATGCACCCATAGAAAATCTGTGTTCAGTGCAACATCAACTGGCAAAGGAAATGGGCGCTACTAAAACAGCCTAATCCCTGAAGATATTTTGCCAAAGAAAAGATCCTTATTTTGGGCTTAGAGATGAAAGTTCTGCCAAGTAGAAACAGTTCATTTGTTTATTAGGGTTCTGTGGGTCAGAACTAGGGACGTTCTCTTGGTGTCATAAACTATCCACAAAATGTCACAGCAACATTCTACTTTGTGCATATTAATGCTAAGACTTAAACTGGTTTGCCACTAAAAGGAAATGGCAGGCTTGGTTTCATAAAGTAATAATTCTCAGTTAAATAAAACATTCTTCCTAAACATAGCATGCAGATTCACAGAAGGAAAAAAGGTACAAGGGATCTTTCCTCTTCCACTTTAACACTAGTCAGTCCTAATGGGGAATGAAATTCTGCAGAAGACTTCAGTTTCCCTAAAAGCTCCCTGACTGGAAATGCATCTCAT
The DNA here is from genome assembly GCA_025448015.1 of Bolborhynchus lineola. NCBI lineage: Eukaryota > Metazoa > Chordata > Aves > Psittaciformes > Psittacidae > Bolborhynchus > Bolborhynchus lineola. The sequence goes on from JAOEHX010056794.1 coordinate 4,216, forward strand.
ACTGATGTCTTTGTGTTTTCTTTCTGTACTTGGCAAAGCAGGCAAACACAGAAATGACAGGGGAGATTTGTCCCTAGCTCGTTGCTTAATCAGTTAAACAAATACACCAGCTACCATATTTTATTCAAAGCTTGAGGTCATTTATACTATCATGGGTATGACAATACAGTATGTTGGAATTTTCCACAGAAACAAACTGCTCCATCACGCTCTGGCTCTTGCTGCAGTAGAGCTGAGACTTTTTCACTGTTAAAAACTATTACCAGCCCTGTCATCAGTAACCTTTAGGCAGTGAAAGTCACAGGCCAAGCTAGTGCGACCCTCTTTCCATCTGACTTTGTAAACAGTAATTAATTATTATAATTAAAAGGCTGTCAAAAAAAAATGTTTCACAAAGACAACATTTACAGCATTTACACATCCTGTGAAGGATATTTGAAGTGAAGGAGAAAAAAATATTCTCATATTTTAGTAATAGCAACAGAAGTGCAAATCACTTAATCTGGGGAGTCATTCATAAAAATGCCATCAGAGAGACTTGATTTTAACCTCTTTGAACCTTCCCAGCTTCTATTCTCCTGCTTTTCCTGAAGGTCCTGGTATTTGAAGGCAGCACTGTCTGTGCCTACTCCAGGAGCAAACACAGGCTTACATTGTCTTCTAAATGCCTGTGTAGAAGCTACTCCCTGTAGGAAGGAGCCTTTGAAAAAAAATGAATATTTTTAATATGGCAAAACAACTTGTGAAACAAAGTGATTCCCTTCCTCTTGCTGTGCGATTATAGTTTGCAATTTTATTATTAACTAAGGGCCCTCTGGAGGCTCTTGTGTTATATTTTGCAGTGTTGGGGTGGTATAAAGCACTCCCTTAAGCAACCAATGCTGTTGCTTTATCAGGAATCTGTACAGCCATCAAACATGCCCTAAGGCTCCCAAACTTTTTCTTTTTATGTTCCATTCAATGCTTTTGTTCAAACATATAAGAAGAAACTGCTCCTTGAACCAAGCCAGCACACACAAGTCCAAAGGCAAAGTATTTCTCAGGGTTCAAGGACAGACCCTTTGCTTTTTCCCTGCTTTCACAGGACTGTTTCTTCCACCCCACTACTGAATACCAAAGATGCCACTGGGTGGGTGCTGCAGTAAGCTGTGGTTTGGCATGGCATGGTGCTGGGCAGCAGTCCTGCTTCTCCTTTCATTATATAGCAGGCGCAGCACTCCCAAGGAGAAGGCTGCCAGGTGAGCAAATGGGTCTGCTGCGGATGCCAGAAGACAGGATTTTTTCACCATTCAGTGTTAACTGGCCAGAGCTGGGATTTAATTTTGTACAGTAGATATATGGGAATCAGGGCAGCACCTGTGTTATTGCTGTCTGCCCTCTGGCAGCCAGGCAGCTACAGCTTTGATGTCCTTATTTTCTTTTCAAGTGGGTCCCCACATCTTTCAAACTGGAATGTGGGAATTTACCCAAGTGTTTCCTCTGGTTTTAATGACAGAAGGTCCGGCAAGAACACATCCACTTTACCTGGACCTGCATGTATTTAGAACTTCAGAGCAAGTGTGTATCTGTTGTCAGATAATGTCCATGCTTGGTCCTTAAGCAAGAGTAGGTACAGCAGTATATAGTGTGCTAGATAAACACAAGAAAAGTGTGTAGCTGGCTGCAGGCATGATTTGGGGAAAATAGTATGTGAAAAGCTGAATAAAGTGTTTTTTCTCCCCCAGGTGAGAGAAAGGGTGTGGAGGAGGAGGAGTGGAAAGCCATGCTGTTTGCTGTTGTCACCACAGGGCATTTCTCAGAAGTAGACATTCTCTCAGGGAAAAGCAGCACTGGAATTTGGCAGTGTCATAAGCCACCAAGATGGGACCATTCCCAGCAGGGGACACACACCTTCTTGTCCCACTGATCACATCTCTGGTGTGACGCAGATTCTGCCGCTCATTCTCGAAGAGCAACACAGTGATCCAGTAAACTGAAGCCAAAATAATTTTCAAGGTGGCCTCAATTTTAAGTTACCTAAGATCTTTCAGACCTCCTTGCTTTGTATGAGCACAGTGAGGCCTCAGAACGCAGCTGAGTGGTGCAATCTAGACCTGGAAATTGCGTTCTCCTCATATCAGCCAGGATTTCTAAAATGTTCTGTCATGTCTTACACTGTTCCTTGGGAAGAAAAAGTCATCTCACTAAAGGTGTTTCTGCTTTCTGGATATTTAGCAGCCACTAGGTTTTTATTTCTACAATTTCAGTCCACTTAATTTGGGCATTTTTGACCTGAAGTGATGTGACTCCTGAATTTGGAAATGACAAATTCCTGCCAGAAGAAAAAATTGAAAATTCTTCTTGAGAAACAGTAAAATCGATTAAAAGAACTTGGCGGAAGTTTCTGCATTAATGCACATGAAATGTCTATTAATACACATTGTACTTACATTGGAAGTTTAATCATCATTGAGTCTATGGATGAAATGAATAGCATGTTATTTTCCCTTTTGTTTTAGGGAATTTGCATCATATGCAGCTGATGTAATACAAGTTGGTATCGCACAGAGATTTCTGGTATCTATGGTACCAACAAATAAACAGGAATTACTTTTATACAAACATATAAATGCAGCAAGCACTATTTAAACTACCGTATGCAGTAAAGATGGGAAAGAAATGTAAAGGGAAAAAAAAGTATTGTGAGATAGTCTTCATGTGTTCCAAAATTCCTTTTTAAAAATTATCTTCTAAAGTCAATATTTTACAGAAGAGAAATCCAATTAAAAAGGCCCCAGATTATGGGGTATCAGTAACTAGCCACTCTAGCACAAGTCAAACGAAATTAACACATCTGCCATGTAATAATTGATTGTAAATGTGGTTTATGCTAGGTTGAATGTGAACAAAGAGAAACACAGGGTAAAATATAGTTGATGGACTATATGTTGATGGACTATAGTTGATGGAAAAAAACATTCACTGCCCTCTAAGCCAAAGGATTTAAGAAATTTCCTTATGTTTAAATTGTTAGGTTTGTAGCTTAGAAAATGGAAGTGTAAGGACATCAACAACCCTGGTGTCAGCTCCTAGAGATCCCTGAATTTCGTACATCTGGAGACCCATACAGTTGTCCAGGTGATCATACAAATCTCATTTTAAAAGTTAAATTTCACAAGTCTGCAAGGCTAATTTGGAAATTTTGCAATTCCTTGCAAGAATCTCAGTGGTTTCTGCTCCTAGTTGGCATAGAACAAGGACCATAATTAAAGATTCTACTAGTATTAGAATTTTGACCCCCAGCACTAACAAGCGCAGGTCACACAACCTCCTATGCATCTTCAGTATTTTCCAGAGTCAGTACTTGCTGAAAACCTATTACAGGGTTTGTGACCAGAGTTCAATTCCATTTTTTCTTTCAAAGAAATGGGGAAAGACTTCCCAACTCTTCCAATCTTGGTAGGGATAGCGATGCCACTGCAGGGGGCCATCCTCTGCCACACAGAGGCACTTTGTACTACTGAGTACAACAGCAGAAGACAAGCAAAGCCCACAGACTTCCTGGCATTAGTTGCTACTGAGAAAGATGGGGTCCATGTCATACAACTACATTTTTCTAAGATTTAACAGCTTGGTCTGATAGAGCCATCTGTGCTTCCTCCCTAACCAGTGAAGAAAGAGCAACGCCTCCTCAGTGAGATCAGATGAATCCTGCTGCCGTCACTATGGAATCGGTACCTGATTTTCTCTATTGATGACATCAGTTAGTCAGATTCTGGGCTCAAACTGGATTCCTAGCCTTTAGATGAGCACTGTTAGAGGAAATGAGCCCATCTGGGCTTATCCACCTAGTCACAGTTCCCATCTCCTCCTCCTCCCATATTGTTTAAGGTGCAGCAGGAACCAAATTCCCATTTGACACTGCCAGGCTACATCACTCCCATGCAAGGATTTAACCATGTCTTAAGTGGACATTAAACATTAGGAGTTAAGGGCTCACTGGTACTCATGGAGAATTCATCTTCTGGAAATTATTCATGCTCAAAACTGTATTGCCTGTACATCCCCACCCAAGTCATGCATGGCTGTATTTAAATTGCAGAAATCCAAATACTGTTGGCATGGAAGGAAAAGCCAGTAATCTCAGTGTGACACAGCAGGTCACTGTGCACTGAAGAGCTAAGCACTCCTCAGTCACTAAACTTAAGTGGTAAGGGAACAACTTCTCTTTCACTACTGACATCAATTAGAAAGTTATCTGAGGTGAAGAAGCTTCTTTTTCCATCTCAGTGTTTTTTGTTTTCATAAGAACTAACAATATCCCCATGGGCTTTTGACCTATTTGCCATAGCAAATATTAATGTCACAAAAAAAAAAAAAAAAAAAAAACAAACAAACAAACAAACAAAGAAACCACCAAGAATAAAACCCCAACATATTAATGTCACTACTTTACTGGCACAGCATTAAAGTGCCCTTGTCCCCTTCAGTGACACTGCTTGTAAACTTGCTTTTGCAGGCGCAGAAGTAGGACATTTAGTTCCCCATCAAGCAAGTTCAAAATGCTTCAACATCTTGGGCTTCTCTGGGGTGAAGTTGAAACTTTGTGGCCATCAGTTTGGACACTGTTCTGTGTTCCAGGGTGGTACATAGCATTAGAGCCAGATTTGAAAGTCCTTTTAGGTTTCAGAAAGAGTAAGTAGAGGAATATTAGAGATTTTCAAAAGAGGTAAGTTTATCAGTGCTTTTTCTAAATCTCAGGAGGCCTCTGTCTCTTATTCAAAGCAACAAAATAGCTTGAAAAATTTGAGACTTCTAATCTAGATGCAGAGCTATTTTACTTTGAAGCTATAAAGTCTTCATGCATGGAGAATCCATTTATATAATTTATGGAAGTTTTTCCTTAATAATAATAAACTGCTAATTGATAAAGTTAGGGTGGAAATTAGCAGCAGCTTCTAGTCAACAGAGTCATTGATCTTAGGAAGAGTGATGGATAGCAGCAAGTGAAAACAGTGAGTTTAATCAGCTTGTAGGAAGGATTACATGATAGGCTTCATTGGCAAAGCCATTTCCCATTAACAAGAAGGACCTCTTCAGCCCGTGGTCTCCAGTTGTATTTTTCCCCTTTCTACACAGTACAGCTCATGAGATTAAAAATATCCAATGATTACAACTGGAAAAATGGAAAAACCAGTATACATACTTAGCATCCTTTTCTCCCAGACCTTTCCAAATCCTTGCTACCTTTTGATCTAAGCTGGACTATTTGCAGCACACAAAGTTCTGTAGGGTGGCTAAAACTGCTGGTTGTTGTCCTAGTGCTCTACCTCTTCTGATTTTAAAACTCTCCAGAGTTCACTCTCTTTTTTGTAGCTGGGAGTGGGGCAGTGGGGGCCTGGGCTGTTCCTGTCATCCCATGAAGCCTTGACAGTTGTGTCTCTCTGACCACCCCTTGGAGAAGAGAGTCTGAGTGGTTTGTTCCTGATTAACAACAGAGAAGCAAAGCCATGTAAAGCCAGAATAAACCACTTTGACAGTGCAAGAAGATGCTTGTATGGTACAAGCCCTTATCCAGATTGACCTGTACTTATGCATTCCTTGCTAGAAAGACTTTGACAAATCACTCCATGCCAGGCTGTGGTCCAACAAGTCATGGCTCCAAAGATAGAAGTAGGAACAAGCTCACAACAAACAGAATTAAATCTCAACAGCTCCCATGCTTCCTGCATCCCTAAATCAGATGGCAGCTGGCTGTATCAGTGCTGATGTTCTGCAGGCAGGATGTCATTCTTTCAGTTAATCCCTACATTTACACGTTTCTAAATTTTTTGTTTCCAAATGTTTTGTTCCACACAAAACATAAATCATGTTTCTGAGGTATTGTTTCTCTAGGTAATGTAGTAAAAGTGTATCATACGTGGGATTTTATCTCTCTAAACCACAAATTAACTTTGCCTGCGCAATGAAGCTCATTTAAAATATACACTGTATTTTCTATTACCACACTATCAGCTGCAAATCTTCACTGTCGATGACTTTGGAAAGTAAATTAGAACTAATTATTGAAAGGATTGTTAATTGATCCCAGAGAGTATATGTTGAGAGCACTCACATAATTTAGGTGTCTGAACATTTTAAATTATATTTTAATGTTTGAGTAAAAATTTGACATTTTTCCTTGGCATCCATCTTTCCACAATCTCACCTTCCCTTGAACCTCACAAAATCCCACTTCTTGTGTGCAGTGTGCATTTTTTTGCCCTCGGTGTTTAACAGAAATTTATAGACATACAAATATACACATTCACTTCTGTGACATTATATCTCAAAAACATTTCAGACCAAAGGCTCCAACATGCACACTTCTCTCCCTTAGGAGAGGAGGTGAAATAAAGGACATTACAGAAAGTAGCCAGGTTCCTCCAAAGTACCACAAAGTATTGCAGTGGTGAAATTGGTATGAAAATTATTCCAGGGTTTCCTTAAAGAAAGACTCACAAAGAGAATATCCTGATAAATATAAACCAGAAAGGACATCTTTTGAAACATGAGCTTTTCCATTTTCCTTTTAAATTGATGGTGATTATTAGATAAAACATTAAAAAAAAATATTATTAAATCTGGGACTCAATGAATTCACAATAGGGCTATCTTCTAGAATGTAGCTCAGCCTTGCAGTGATCCTTCAGGGTCCTCTGAGCCTGCATGATTAATCCCATAGAATTTTATGCACTGACAATTTACAGCTTTGACACATAGGTCAGTTACTGACGTCCACAGTTTCATTGTCCATCTCTCTACCTGGAAAACAAGAGATAATGTAATGGTTTTTCTTGAGTAGCTTTATTGTGCAGTAGTAGTAAAAGCTTTGCCTAGTCCTCACTGGTTTCATCAGTGTATTGACAAGAATCATAGATGATTCATTTCAAGCACTGTATTCAAAGAGAGCCAATTTGCTACATAGTGGATATCAGCTGGAGGAGCTAGAGAGGATTCAATCAAAGCAAGCGCTGGTTGCCCTGATTTCTTTTTGCCTGAAGTAGTTCTGTCTACCACAGGAGTGGAGACATACTGCAGTGGAGACATATATTCTGCAAGAGGAATATGGCTGTTTTGTTTTCTGAGTCTTACATAAAATTTCTCTAATTAGCCACTTGCTTCTTTCAGCAAGGGCTTTCAAAGAAATGCAATTAATAAAAAGTGTTTCAAAGGCTGCCAAAGATAAAATGCAAAAAACTTACTCAATAGGGTCAGACTAACAGGTAACGTCCAGTATTGCTTATAACAAAATTTTTATGAATTATGGTATAACTACTAATACTGTGAAAAAGGATAACAAAGTTGATAATGGTACAGTCATTTTACCTTGTAAGCATGCAGAGATGGACACTCAGGAGAGCAGGAAAAAGCGTAAGAAGTTTCTGAAACAAGTGAGAATAACTGCTTAATACAACATTCCTAGGAAGACATCATTTAAAAACAAACAAACAAACAAAACATTTTATACAGTTTTTGCCCTTCTGTTTCCATCACACAGAAGATTCTGGTTGCTGTTTACAATCACAAAGATACAACTGCTATTGAGAATGTTGATATGCCATTACTGTTAATCATTATTATGAAGAAACAAAACCCCAAGGGTCATGTGCATGTATTTTTATATAATTATGCTAGTTTCTCAATCACTTCTAATGTTTCCACAGTTTTAATCACTGCTAGCAAATCAAATCATATTCTAGATCTTTGATTATTCCCATTTGAACCCAGTAGTGACACAGTAAGTGTCTAAAGTAGAAATGAAGCTTCCATTAATTGCAAAGATAACTCAATACACCACAGCATGGGAAACCTGTCTAAACAGAAAGAAGGAAGGGAGCAAACTCTGAAGAGGGTTGTACAGTGAGGATCTGGTCTGAGTTCAGGGAGCAGCAATGGAAATGAGAGAGGACATGGAAGAAGAGGTCCTTGACATGATGCCTGCTAGATACTATGGGCAGACCTGCAGGGACTAACAGGAAAACAATGTCTTTGATGAGTTTATTATGTTGGATTTGTCTTTGCTTGTCTGGGGTTATTTCAGAAGTCCTTTTTGTCCCTTGCCAATCTACACTTCTAGAAGCTTGACTTTAGCCCTCAGATTGTGCCAGTGCTTTGCAGATCAGCCACTTATTTTCTGATATGAAGTAACATACCTTTACTACTGGTAATGGAATTGACAGGTTCTTTTCCAAACTTACAGGTTCATAAGACCATTCTGTCTATTATGTGGACATACGTTAGCCTTGATTACTTGAAACAATATTTAAATGCAACTGGGCATGTTAGCAAAGAAGCCATACAACCATCCATGCAGCAAAGAACTAATTCCCACTCAGGATATAAATTCCTTCCAGCCCATTCTCCATCAAGGATTTCTCACCCTGACCACTGGCACATCTGCACAGGCAGGAAGCACAGAGCAGGTTTACACAATGCTGGCAGCAAAGTCAAAATGCTTTCCAGTTTGGAACCTAAAAACTACAAGGCACTGCTTTCTCTGTAGAGAAAGGTTGCACTAATATAAGATTATGTCAGAGGCAAGATTTCAGACTGGTTGTTCTCTGTCCATTCTGTGTGACTTTTATGAGCTGCATGAAGTATTTCTCTGCCTGTTTTCTTGTAGTGGTAGATGTGAAATATGAACATTTTGAGTCTGTCAGTATGCTTGTCTTCAGGAGCTTGCTGTCACCTTGCTCTTGTGGCAGCCCTGCCACAGTACATGGTAGGATGGACAAGGCTGCTTTTATAAAGAGGGCTGCAAACTCACAAAGAGCTCTGGGTGCAATTCAGAGATGATATGTCTCCATTAGTGGCAACTTTATCCATGCTCCTAAACAGATGGTCAAAGAGAAGACTGAGATTGTTTCTTTCTCTGCCCAAACCTTTGCCTATTTCTCTTTCTGTCGTCAAGTTTGTTCAAGTGTAGGACTCCTATTAAACGCAAGACCTGCCTAGGAACGCCTGCAGAAAATGACCAGATTTCCGGAATAATATACATACTTTCAGGAGAGATGGAGCACGCAGCGAGTAGTAATTGGTACCATATCCCCATGCACTAGTAATCCAGGGAGCTCAATTAAATTACCATGCTCTATTAAGAAAAGTATGTGACTACACAGTTAATGACATAGAACATGCACAGAAAAAAAAGCAGATCTAAGGTCTCATTTTCAATGTCTGGTTTTTCCTACCTTCTGAATGATTAATGATATTTAGGATGCCTTAATATGTCATTTTTGTTCTTAAAACTCACTGGTAGCTTTTCTCTTGAAAGAGAAACTTGACTGCTGTGCCAGGCAGAGAAGACCCTGAGTCATCAAAAAAAAGCAAAGACATAGTTAAACTAAACAGTTTTGTGACTAAACATCACACACAGTCTTTGAAATACTGCAATAAGTTAATCTTGCAAAACACACAAACCAGGGATGGATGTTTAATAGATGAGAATGTTCAGGCCTTTCTCTCTTTGCTATGCCATCTTTGTAAGCTATGCAAACAGCTCAGCCTGATACCTACTGTTGAACTCCTTATTCCCCAAAGCTCCGTTCTATCCAGGAAAGATACATATTGATCAAGAGATTAATCATATTTAGCATATAAAAGATGGATTTGAAAAGGTTGTGGTTGTTGAGGCCATATTTGTGAGTACCTCAGTAATATGCATGCTGTATGTCACTGCAGGTGCAATGCCAAAAATGCATCATAGTCAAGCAATGTCATATAATGTGGCAACCTACTGTAAACACAATTGTCCTATGATTAGGTTTTAGGATAACAACCTGAAGTACCTCAAGGGAGTATGTTTACACGTATGCTAACATCTACGGAAATGCCATAGCACACATAATGCCTATATATGCTAATGGTTTAACCAAAGTTGAAGGAAAGTTAACCTTTTTCAAATAAATTGCTATTTGAAAAATCAGTACCTCACTAAAATGCAAATGACTCCTTTTCATCTCTGAGTCACGATATAATAGTTCAATATGATTTGGTATGGAATATGACTCACTGCTGTTGAAATCATTGGGACTGACGTTGGATTTTAAATGTGAGCAAAATGTAAGGTTAGCTGCTGGAATAATACAGTAAAGGTCAAGTTCTGAAGGGGGAGCTAGATACCACTGTGAATTATGAAAATTGCCTTCCGTTCATTGCAGCCAAATATGTGTGTCCAGTGTGGGAAAGGTTGGTTCATTTGAAATAAGGCAGATGTTGTACTAAGTGAAAGCTATTGTCATGTTTGCCCACATCCAGGGGCAGTCTTATCATGCTTTGTGAATCGCCTGAGCAGGGATCAGGACTGCAGTCACAAGTAAGACGGGATAGAAGACACTTTAAAAAATCATTGTAAATGGATGGTTTGCAGCTGTTGCTGGCAAAAATAAGGAAATAGCTTTCTTATAACAAAAGAATCTCTTTGAAAAATATTGAATGTGATGCTGTTGGAAATGTAGCATTTCCATGTCATTCAGTATAATTAATGAGGACGGAAATTGGTATTGATGATAGCTAGCACCCATGTGCAGGTGCAGAATTGGACTGGCCAAGATAGAAATGTCTGAATTGTTTTCGGAATGCATAGAAATGGGACTGTTATAACAACACAGACATGTAAATGTGGGACTGGGACCAGGGGACATCCACTGTTCCATGCTCTCTGGAGGGAGATGCTAATATCAAAGGTCTGGACAGGAATACAGATGAAACATGCTTAAGCCTCTGGGAAAAAACCACAAAGGACAAAAAGGATTAAGCGAATTTCTAAGTTCAAGTAAAATTACTGATGTCCACTAAAACTGTCAAGTTAAATTAACAAAATATTATGTGTGGAAATAGAGAACCTTTTATGTATTTCACGCTCTGGTTTTCTTCAAGGCAGATTCTGCATACCTTTAAGAAAGGACTTTTCCAGATTAGGGTAATTCCTCAGTAATTTACACAATTCCTCAAACACATCTTGCACAAAAGGTCCATCTCTCATCATTTCCTATCTCATTATTTAGGGTGATGCTTGAGCTCACCTTTGGGAGTTCCATTGTTGTGGGAGATGATTCAGGGAGAATGCGATCTGATATCTGCTACAGAACTGCTTGTCTGCTTGGGCAGAGAGAGGTTCCTTCATGTTGTGAAAAGATGCTCATAGCACATCTTTCTCCTTGTGACAAGCTGTGCCAGGACTAACACTTAGAAGGTTATAAACAAGCCAAGAAAATGTGTCTTTCTGGCAAACATACTTATGGCTATGATTTTATCTATTTGGTACCTTTTCTTATATGATCAAACCAAAATAAACACAATATAATTAGAAATCAATATGTAAATGAAAGAGATGAACAAGGCTTATGGCTAGCCTGGATGCAGCTAGACTTGATGGCAAAAGGAAGGCACTGTCAGATGAGAAGGTGAAAGAGAAAGTCAAGTGTTAAACATATTTTGCTGAAAGTAGTAGGCAGCATGAAGCCCTTTCAATTCCTGCCACAGAAAACCTGTAGCTCTTTGTTGGGATTTCGTTGGTGCTGGCTGCTGGTCTATGGGCTCAGAGCATGCAATCTATTTTCACAGCTCCTATTTTCTCCATCTCTTCCGTATAATGTACTTACCCACATAATTCCAGCTCTGACTCCATGCTTAATAATGCTCTTGTGGCTCAACAATGCCAAGAAATCATAGCTTTTGCTGAAGTGCTTGGTGCCTTGAATACAGCAGGGACTTTCTTATCATTCCTTTCCTAGGTTGTATAATGGACATTTCTGAGAACTGAGGCTATGCTTAAAGAATAAACAGCAATAAATGATCAATATGGCCTTCCTCTCTCATTTGGTGAAACCAAGCAGTTAGAATAAGAAACAACCAGGACAAGAAGAACCTCAGCAGCGTGCAATTGAATTCTTGTATTTTCAAATGACGTCTTTTTACAATTTTATAACACAGGATTTGCACTTGTTTAGTCTACTTGATATCCTACATATCAACCCTATCCAAGGATAAAAAAATGTCCAGAAGAGTCACAGGACACATGTTCAAGCCTTACCAGCCACAGTTTTGCACCAGTGCATTATCCCAGGAGTAATTGATATTTGAATTAGCTTGTTCTATGTTTCTTTCCCAGGAAAATGATTCAGGTATCCAATATCTCATTTACATTTGACAGCTGTGAATAACTGTTATCATGCCCTAAATTACTAACATTCATTTCAATTAGTTTATATTTTGGTTATGGATTACCTTACATTTGGAAAAATGCTACAGTTCATAATTTGTTTTTCAGAAATTCATTTCCTTGTCTATAATATCATATGTTTTGAACTTGTGTTTGCAGTATAATACTTGTATCTTTTGAGACATGAGAATGATTACTTAATACCATAAACTGAAAGTATAATCACACAATTGCTTTGTTAAAGTGCAAGATGACCCCTGGAAACATGAATCAATTGAGCAGATAAGCATTACATTAAATCCTCAAAGTAGGATTCTTCCAAAGAATATTACAAGTATTACCTGAAAATATGTCAGCAAAACAACTTGGTATATGAGGGGGAAATAACCACATTTTCTTATACTGAAGCTATGAATTATTTGCAAGTCACTGATTTAATTTAAATATGCATGGATAGTAAGATCTATATCAAAGAAAAGATGCAAGTTGCATTAGAACAATCACAAAATCACTACTGTCCAAATTTGTGTTACAGACAAAAAAAGAGAAATATGGGAAATGTAAAGGAAGGGACACTCTGAGTCATGTAGTCTTTTGATATACTTGGGCTGTTGTTCATGTTCATCTCTGAAGTCCACTACAATATTCTCTCCCATGTGCATTCATTCCCCTTCACTCTGAGCAGTGGCATTTTTCTGTTTGCTTCACTGCCCTTATTATTGCCTCACATCACCTTTCCCTACAACTCCAGTACACCACGGTAGTATTTGGAAGGACTGCATTTTCTCTTTTCATATTCATCCTCAAGACTCACTTTTGCCAAGTAATTGTGGTTAAGGATGAGAGAATACTGCCAGTAACTGGATTATCAATAATTATATCCTCCTAACATTTTAGCATTGTGTCCATTGATAGGTTCATGTTCAGCATTGTGTTCCATTTCACCCTGAAATACTTTGCCCATAGCACATAGTGCAAAACCCACAGAGCTTGTATGATTTAGATACACTTCACAGGCGGCATCATTCTCCTCACTAGAAGATAATAGAGAATTTGCAATGAATCACAACTCCACTGACAGAAAAAAAAGCATGGCAGTCACAGACAGTAGATGACAAAAAAGCTGGTTTTTTTTTACAAATAATATATTGCAGGGATGAATCAATGATGGTTCAAGAGAAAAGTTTTAGCAGCATCTTACTTTATTTCCTCCCTGATTTGGAAACAGCCCTCTGGATCTGAAAGGAAACAAAGGTATGTCATCGTTTGATTATCCAGGAATGGACATTTTACTGTGCTCATAAAGAATTTATTCTAATTCACTGCTCTCATGTGATCACAATTAGCACTTCTCCACACCCAGAGGAATCCCTCTGGGGATTAGCTAATGAAAAGTGCTGTAGTTAGAAATGCATCCACTTTGGCTGCTGTTATCGGCTTTTCTTTGGCAGTCCAACAAATATTGATATTTGAGGGCCTCAGCTACTGGCTGAAATTTCTTTCTTCAGTCTCCATATGGGTGCAGATGCTTGCAATCCACTTCCACTCAAAAATGTAATTTTATATTGTGTTGCAAAAGTGTTTTTTCTATTTGCACTTTTTCAGCTGAAGAATAGATCATTCTTTACCATGGCCTCATGTTTCTCCTACTTTGCACAATCACTGGGAGTTAGATTGCTTAGGACATAGGATTTTATTTTGTATTTATGCTAACCAGATTGTATAGCCAGACACTTTTTTTGTTCACGTGGGGATGTCTGGAAAAAATAAAGGAGAAAAGAAAAATCTCCTAAAATTGTGCAGATATGTGTTATTTCTTAAAACCATTAAAAAAAAAAAATAAAAGAATACATCTCTCTCTTGCACTAACCCAGAGCTTACTGCTTTTGACACAGCACCAGTCCCACTCCAAAGCCATCTGACCACCACACAAAGACAATGGTACTGGTGTGATACTTAGACTTCTAAAAGACCTGGAAGGCTACAGACATAGGCATTTGTGTTGCGGGCTTTTGCTGAGAAATGCCTGTTGATATAAGGTAGCACTGGAGGGAATAGTTCTGAATAGCTAAGCATCTTTGAGGGCAGAATCCCATGAATCAAGGTGTTCATATGAGCACCTTGGTACCAATTTTTGAATGTCCATTTCCCCTACAATCTACATCAGGATTGAGCCTGTAAAACTTTTAATAGCTGCAGCACGTTGTCAGTACAAGGGCAATACAAGGAGGTCTTTCTTCTGAGAACTCCCCTAGAAACAAAAGAGGGCATCTCAGATTTTTGGAAACTCTCAAAACCAGCTAAATGATTGCTGCAAGGTACATTGCTTACAGGACATTTGTCATATTGAGCATTCAAGTGACACATCGATTCACTTTGCAGTTTATTTAATATTCTGATTATGCCAGATCTGTATTTCATCATTCAGAAGATATGCAGTAGTCAGAAGAATTATTTAATCTCATCCTGCATTGGTAAAGATTTTTCATGACTTCAGATATCAAGTTCTGCAACAGAATGATAGCTTTCCACCAATTGCTCTCAATGACGTTTTCTTGTTCACATACCGTTGCATAGAGAAATTTCCAATACTGTCTTTTTACTGTTATCTGATCTACCTAATGAAGTTGGACCATGATATCTAATACCAAAGTATGTGAAAATTCATCAACCAAGGCAGTGTTATTGGATTTTTGAAGCTGATAATATTTGGTATACCTTATTGATTTGGGACAGTGACTTCTGACACCTTCACTCCTTGAAAATAGTCATGGAAACCTCTCATACATGATGTGGTGTCTTCCCAGGATAAGGCAGCTCCAATGGCATTTCAATCAGAGCCGAACACAGAAATACCACTTCAGAAAAACATATGGGTCATTTTCAGACAGAGGTGGTCATTATAAGTCCAACTGCTGACATTAAGGACTGTTTCTGTGCTTCTTAGGGCCCACAATATCAGGTAAATAATCAGATACAAGATCCGTACCTCCTTATTATACATTTCTTTCATTTTTACACAGAAGAAAACAAGAGAACTGACTGTTGATATCTGTTTGATATTTAGCTCTTCTTCTCAACTTCAGAATGGTAATGAAACCACAACAATTTTGTGAGTAATGCAAGAATTAAAGTTTTCGAAATACCACCTTAGTCTATTTCATAGAAAGTTCGGATGTTCTCAAATGTAGGAAATTGTGTTTGTTAAGATTTTTTATGAAGTTAAGGCTAAATTGGTTGCTAATCTCATAGTCTGAGATTCTCATCTAGTTCAATTCACCAAGCTCAAAGTTTTGCCTGCTCCAACCTACAGTTGCATTGGCTTAAATGTACAAGAGACACATCCAAGCATTAGAAAGTAAAATTGAAGTTTCACAAATGATACCTCAAATGGGAAATTTTATAAAATAATTTTAAGTTCACAGAACTGAAAAGGTTACTTACGCTTATTTATAAGACCTTACCTCTTAAAAAGCATTATTTAAAAGTAGTATATTTTGAGAAATCATTACATTACTCTTTAGTAAAGTCAGAAATGAATGATCAGGCACTTCTTATAATGTTTTTTTTTAGTTTCAATCACTTCACAGAGTATATGAAAAGCATAATCCTATTTTAAAATCATTTGTTCCACAGCACAAGTGCAGAGATAAATTGATGTCACTGTTTCATTTCCCATTAAATTTACATTGAAAAACCTCAGGATATTATTATTAATTATACCCATCTATGTTGCAATAATGATTGAAACTGCACAGTGTGAGATATGTTCACAGGTACAGCTTCATGCATACAGTTCATAATGTAGATAGGCATGTGATAAAAAAAAAAAAAGATGACTGTAGTTTACACACACTTGATTGGTAGACAACACAAGGTATAGATGGAAATGGATTTACCCAAAAAGTTAAGGCAAATCCAAGAACTGATCTCAGATTATTTGAATACAACTAAAGCAAACTTTGACATTTTACTCCTAAAAGAGAAAGTTTTGTTCCAGCTCTTGTGCTCTGCAATTATTATGAAAAATAAGGCCATCTTTAGGGCTTTTAAACATGAAAGACCGCAATATGGAAAGAAAACTGTTGCTTTCTCTTGCAACAAAATATTTAGCAGTACTGAAAATTAATGATGGACAATTCTGGCACAACACCAGAATCAAACATCTATTATATTGACATATTTTTTACTTCTTCTAACTGAGTCTGCTGGAATCTGATTTATTTCAGGCAGCCTTTGTTCCCTTGTAGGAATTGTTGACATAGTATATTATAGCAATCAATCAATATCTGATTAAATGAATGAAGCTCTTTCATTACCTTGAAGCCCAGATTGAATTGCTGCAGCCATAAGAGGAAGACAATATTTTACGTTACTGTGAGGAACACCCCACCCTGCTTCCAAGCCTTGGTATTGTTCAGCTTGTTCAGTTGGAGAAGAAGATTTATGTTCCCCTTTTCCCAGCAGCAGTTAGCATAGAGTGCAGAGGATTAACCAGCAATATGACAGCTGTGGCATTGCTTTCTCACTGTGTACAGTTTAAATCTTGACTGCTAGGGAGGGAGAAGGAAAAAAGGAGGTTTTCCAGAAATGGGCAGTCTGAAATGAGAGGTGGAATTACTGCATGTCTATATTATCCATGCTACATGATCAAAAATGCAAGCCCTTACGGCCTATCATGCATCACTTTGTTTTCAGATATCGAGGAGATCTGTGCTAATCTTTACCAGCTTTTGGCCTGTTATTATTAAGAGGCAGAAAAATAAACATGGTAGGCTCCAATAATTGCTTTAACAACAGGATTAATTGCTAGCGACCCAGTCGCTGGCTGGTGCAAGTGGCTGTAACTTCAGTGCTCTAGGTGGAGAAGCTGAGTCTTTTCTCTAATTTCAACACACGGGCTGCTTTGCTTCCTGCCTTTCTCATCTTTTCTCATTCCGTATATTCAGCTTCATTACTGAGAATAAATAATTTACCAGAGTTAATAAAGTAATTTTGCAGTACCAGCACCAGTGCACCTAAAGGAAAAGGAGTATCATTAGTTCCTTTGAAATAGCACAAGCAGAGCTAATGGAGGCTAACAACCATGACTGTTTGCTCCTTGACCAGAGAGAAATATAGTCCTGGCTTTAATTTTGTTAATGGGAGATTAACAAACCATTTTTCCACAAGCCTAACAAACCTTGTTTGAGTGTTTGTGCATCATAGCACTGGCTCTTTTAAGTCCCCTGAAACTATGCACAGAGGTATTCTGAAAATATTACAAAACCAGACTTAAATCAGCTTAGTGCTCTGCAGAGCTGTTCAGTGCTAAATGAAGCTCTTACATGCGAGACGAGCATTTTTATTTTGGTTTTGCACAGTCACAGCAGAGGTGTGGTGTTTCAGAGCAGAAGTCATTGACATGTCCCTTTGCAACATTGCCAGAGCTCTGCCTGGGGCGCAGCTCCGGCACCCTCGCCCATCCCTGTCCATGCTCAGATATAGTTAGAGTGTGGAGCCAGCCCTAGCACCAATTCTGCAGGTTTGGTTGGGGTAGGAAGAGAGGAGCCTGGTCCTGGACTAATTTTACAGAAGCCTGTTTCTGAAACCTCTAATTTTCTCATTGCTCCTGGCCAACATGCACTTGCACAAGGGCTGCTCATACTCTTAGTCCTAAATGAAGCAAGTCCTCAGAAGAGATACTCCTACCATGGAGGAGGTAAGGGCTGAGCATCTTTGCAGCCTCGCTGATCTCCTCCTCCAGGAGAAAGCAGCAACCAGCACAGACATCTGCAAAGACTTCCCAGTGCATGTGAAGCCTCTAAAACCCTTGCATGCAAAATCCCACTGCAGGGCTGAGCAGCTATCAGTTGCTGGCACAACCAGGATCACCTATCCAGTGCCCTTGACTCCAAGCAGTGCTGTCATCAGTGCTGTAATAGATAGAACTCTTGGGCAGTGTGGGGAATAGGTACTAACTAGTTAACATAGCCCATTTTGCTGGCTATAGCTGGAAGTTGATGTGTCTAGGGGAAAGCTTAGCACTTAATCATTCACTTTAGGTGCAAATTTTGAGCATGAAACTCTTGCCAAGTTGAAGCAATTATTTTATTGGCTGGAATAAGTGATTATGAAGCATTCTTGGCATACAATTAGCTCTTTCTGTTTCTTTTTTCCAAGCATTGTGAACATTTTAGAAGAAACACCAACCAAGAGGAAATGATTCACGATAAAATTATTCAAGAAGCATAGGGCAATTTTTATACTTTAATGTTATCTGCACTATAGGAAACATGGCAGGTTCTGCATTTTAAATTTGGGGAATCAGAATGAATGCTTTTAAGAATTGCCTTTTATGCGAAGTGAAAGTAAGAGCAATGACTGACTGTAACAAGGGTAAAGCATCTTTCTAATGTCAGAGATGGATTGTGGGCTCAAAGTTGACCCTTAGCTGCTTTTTCTGATGGTCTTTGTTCTGTAATAATCAGATTGAGAAAAACTTATGTAAGACAGTTGAAAGTAATTCCACTATATGCAAGACACGTCAGGGAGCAGAAGTGACATAACTTGCAGGGATCCAAAGAAAAGAGTAATACTTTGGAAAAATTCAGATGGCTCCTTCCCATCGTCCTTCAGCAGCAGAGGATATATAGACAAGGTTTTAGACTTGCAGTTCTTCCTACTTTTTTGCAATTTTAGGAGGAATTGTGGGCTCATTACATTCCATAACCTCCATTAACCTTCACAACATGATAGATTCAGGCCATGATCTGCCTTGACAGGGGATGAGAAGCAGAGGAGAAAGCTCACAGACGAGGATCCTTTACTTTCAGACAGATTTCGTCTTGTTCTTACAAGGATATATGAGCAAAGCACTGGGCTTTTCCATGGGATAGGTATGGAGAAGAGGCAATAACAACCTGTGAGCTCTCAGCTTGCAAACCAACTACCAATTGTCAGTTGTCTGATCAGTTACCCAGTGCAGCAAAAATTTACAGGGGTATAAACATAACAGGAGAGTGAAGTATACTGGCTTGGGGGTTTGCCTGTCTTTGGGTCTGCCTTCTGCTGCGCAGAGAGGGGGAAAATCAGCTATGCATAATCTTGCTTGTGCAAGAAGTGGTTTCTTGTAGCCCAGAGAATTCAAAATGCCCAGTGGCTTCATTTAAAGAGTCAGTCTGGCCTTACTATTTAATAGCAATAGCCTGTGCTAGGAATATATTAGAGAAAGAAAATAAGGAAAAAAATATCTATTTTGTGAGCAATTGCAGCTGCCAAACTGCTCTCAGCCTCTTTCTTATTTTTCATTTTATCATTGCACAAAAAATGTTTGCTTCATTGTCTCCCTCTCCAGGCTGGGCTGCCTTTTCTCAGGGATTTAGAGACACCAAAAGCAGAGAGGAGCCAAATATAATTCCTAGGCAGCCAGCACATCTATGAAACCTGGAATTTCCAAAGAGGGCACAGCTCAGTGCAAATTCTACAGAAAGAGATGTTTCAGAAGAGACCTGTGCCAGGCACAGAGATCCCTAATGTACCCAGGAACAAAGTATTAATGGGAGGTGCAGGAAGACAAGTCTGTCAGCCAGAGTAGAATAGGGACAACTAAAGCCACACTGTATTGCTTCGTCTTTAGCTAAAATGATAACTGCCCTTCCTATACCCTTGTTCTTCTCCTGGCAGCCTGTCTCTAAGCCTGCTTGAAACAGGGGCTGGACAGTTCTGGGTAAGCAGGTTTGATTCAATATCTACTAGTTTTTTTAGGTCTAGAGATTCTAGAGGTAAATATTTTGGTTGAAAATGGTGAACAGATCTTTAAATACCTCAAAGGGTAGGGCTGGGTATTCTGCCTAAATTCTCAGAGTTTAATAGGGCTTATATATATATTGAAGTGAGCTTTTACAATTCTCCTTACATTTATCAAAAAGCCATCAGAACAGCAGCTTTGCTACACCACAAACATATCAAACTCCTTTATTAATCAAAGACTTTCTCCCATCCAATTTTTCAATCAGCTGTAGCCTAAATCTGCTTGTTTCTCATGGGAGCTGATGGATCTTGCCCAGCATGGCTGACACACCTGGGAGCAGCACTTGTCAGTTGTCTTGGCATCTAGTGTTTCTGCAGGGTGTACAACTAGTCATTCCAGGAGTTTCTACAGTGCTGAGATAGAGCTAGTGTATGCACAAAGCAAGCTACTGTGAAAAAACAGTGTGGTAACTACAGCGTAGTTTGTACGGGGTCTGGCTGAGATGGAGGCAAACTTCATATCAGCCCCTGTGGTGCTGTGTATCTGATCTGTGATCAAAAGAGTGTTGATACAGCATAAGTGCCCTATCTATGGCTAAGCAGGGCTTGCGCAGTGTCAAGGCTTTCTGTTTCTCACCTTGTCCCTATAGTGAGTGGGTTGAGCGTGGGCAGGTGGCTGCAATGGGACACAGCCAGGACAGCAGATCCCAGCTGACCAAGGGGATATTCCATACCATGAAGGCAATATTGCGTATCATATAGTGTCACGATCAGCAGTAAGACTGGGGGTCCAATCTTTCCAAATTAGTTGCTGCTCAGAGACTCAGTGGGTGTCTGCTGGTGGGAGGTGGTGAGTGATTGTTTTTGCATCACTTAGGGTTTTTTTCTCTTTCCTTCGCTTATTAAATTGTCTTCATCTTGATCTATGAGTTCTTCTTGCTTTTGCTTTTCTGATTCTCTCCCTCATCCCACTAAAGAGGAAGTGAGTGATCAGCTTACGGGAGCTTAGATAATAGCTGGGGTCAACCCATCTCAGAATCACAGAATCACAGAATGGTTTGGGCTGGAAAGGACCTTAAGAACATCAAGTTCCAACCCCCCTGACATGAGCAGGGACACCACATACTAAACTATGTCACCCAAGACTCCATCCAACCTGGTCTTGGACACTGCTAGGGATGGAGCACTCACAACAGTACCTCAAATAGTAGTAGTTAATTAAAAGCTTTAAGTTCATTAGCTGTTAGGTACTACAGTACTCAGCTGTGTAGAAATAAAACCTTGAAGTTAGATATGATGATTACTAAAGGATTGCATCCTTTCAGCATGTTCAAATTCAGGGCAGAAACACACTTTTTACCCCTGATGTGCCCCAATGTACTTAGAATAACTCTGAAATCCATTAAAAGTGGCAGCTAGTCTTTTGTATCCAAAATTTACATGTATGCTGAATCTTGGCATACCTAGTTCTATGGCACCCATTTATTAACACATGATATTCAAAGGGATTTTTCTTTTATTTTAAATAACACTGGCAAAGCTTAGCTTCTGCTAGGGGAAGCAGTCAGCAACTTGCAACTATCAGCTCCTTCTAAACTAAACTTTAGGTTTCACATCTCTTGGGAGGGTTGTATTCACACATGTGTAAATAAGTTAATAACTACTAAAGTTTTAATAATCAGCATGTGCTGGCATCATGTGTTATAGAAGTTATTGCTTTCCTGAAGCTGGGAGATTCCTCTAGCGTGGTTTTCTGGAGTTTTTCCTTGGCTTTCTTGTAATAATTTCAGCAGTGATTCAGCTATCTATACGGCAAGATAGACAAGAACAGTAGTTGAACAGCTGTATCCAGATATTTGTTTGGGTACACACGCAAGCTTGTCTAAAGTGTTGTCGTTTTTGAGGAGTACTTTTAGTGCTGTTTTCTATCTTTAAGTATCCTTAGGCTGTTGCAGAAAATTAAAGATGAGATGTGTACTAAAAAAGGACACTACAGATCTGTTGCAGCGTTAGGAATATATCATGAAATGGATTTTCCAGTCTGGGAAACTGAGATTGCAAACTTTGGTTTAGGACTGGAACAAAAAATTGTGTTCACCTGTTTCTTCCTTAACAGGAAAAAAGAATACTAAATAAAATTTCAAGCTCATTAATTTTTCCATTGAATGAAATAGCATTATAATAAAACGCTTACTGATGTACATATTCTGCTTAAATCACAGTGATTCAATTAAGCACTTCAAACAGAAGAGAGCACAAGCAATTTCAGAGTGTTTAAAGTTAGCCCAAATCCTGCATCTTTGCCATTATGGATGAAAAAGCTTATCTGTACTAGACAAACGCAGAACTTCAAACATATAAAAATATGGATTATTTGGAGAGGAAGAAACTGTACGTATCCATTATTAGCTGTCATGTAAGAAAAAAGTGACTGAACTTAAAAATCTGTTATTATATCAGTGAACACCTTAAATGTATACAATCCAACAATGTTAGGTCATTCATTTACATGTAGGTCAAAAATAGCACAGAATCCCATCAAACCATATAACACCATCTATATTCTGAGCCATTTAAAATCAAACCAAACATCAGTCCCTGCTTCAGAAACCAAAACTTTACCATATGGGTTATTGTTATCCGGGGGGGAAAACCCACATTCTGAGAAACTCGCAGTGAAACTCCTTTTGATGGAGCCATTCCCTGCCTTTGATCAGTTGGTGCCAAGGCTGCTGGGGCTGCAGCTGAGCACCAGGGACACCTGTCACTGCAGTGCCCACACATGTCAGTGAGGATGCCTTGTTCACACACCCTTCAGGTGATTTGCAGCATTCTCCATCAAATCCTCTTGGGTTTATTCTAGTAGTTTTGGCTGGCTTTCCCCACACATCCTCAGAAAGCAAGCCACGCTATAACAAGGTATGTTGCTATTTCTTAGTTAAGGGAAGGTTTATCATCATTTTTAATGCTTAACCCTAAGAAATAGAGGGACTTCAAATGTGATCCATGCCTTTCCTGAAGGGCACACACACAAAATAATGTTTCAGTCAAATATTTCTGAACTTAAAAATGTAAACAGCATAAGATACCTAACCTGTCAACTGATTGATGTATCTATTACTTTTAATGAAATCAAATATGGATTAAGGCTACTGGAAAGCTACAGCCTAATTTTGGACAAGTGTATTATGCTATTTTGAGAGCTAGAATTAATTTGAAAAGGTCGCTTAATGGTGCTGCCAAAATAAACATGTTTTTGTAGAAGGAAAATACTGGCAGAGTGACACGTGCCTGGAGAAAAAGAACCTGTTCATAAAGGATTCTTCTATTTGATTTTGTATGAATAAATCAACTACAACCCAGGCAACACGCTACTCCTAAGGGTCTGCTGCCTGTTTGCTTAACTGTGCAGTATACTGAGTTTACAATCATAGAATCATAGAATAGTTAGGGTTGGAAAGGACCTTATATCATCTAGTTCCAAGTCCCTGCCTCCCACCCACTAAACCATGCCACCCAAGGCTCTGTCCAACATGGCCTTGAACACTGCCAGGGATGGAGCATTCACAACTTCCCT